>JAYGXS010000005.1:60401262-60415574 GCA_036362985.1 Ligula intestinalis
CATCATCATCATCATCATCATCATCATCATCATCATCATCATCATCAACATCATCATCATCATCACCACCACCACCATCATCATCATCGTAGAGAATTGCGTATTCTATAACCAGTCGCTTAAGGCCGGTCTGGTTCTTGCTTTTCAACCTTTTTAAACGCGTAGACCTTGAAATTGAACCACTACTTCTAATGTGACATTGGACAATGTTCTATAATTGGAGGAGATTAGAAAAACATAAATATTACGTTTACAGGCAAAGTTTCGAAGCTCAGAATGAGCGACATAATGTCAGTTTGTGCAGAACCAAGATAGGAAATTCAAACCATGAATATGAGCGTTAGGGGAAACATAAAAGGACATAATTACCTAAAAATAATCTATAGGATAAACAGTATGGTGTAAATTAATATAAAAATATCAAATAATTGGCGTGAACGTTAATGCCAAAGGTTTAAATAGTAAGGTAATATGCCTTGGGTCATAAGAAGGCAAATACAATTGCACGGAGGGAAGTGGGGCAACAGGGATACCTACGTGAGAACGTACACTGCGCTGGGATTCCATTACAGTAATCAGACAAGCCCTGTAGTAATATTAAAAAACTCTGGCCAATGACCTCGCACGTGGTATTTCGGACCCCTCTGAAATGCAGCTCAATTCCAAACTCACCTGGGTTTTTATTGCATCAAATGCCTTTCATAAATGGCTGTCAATTGTCCTAGACGTTAACAAAATTATTTCGATCTAAAATGCCGCGAAAGATTGCGCAATTCCCACGCCAATCCCACCTCTCTCGCGGGCAGGAAACCTTGTCACGTATGTGTCTGTGTCTGCGTGTTGGCGTCAACTTTCCGGTAATCAAATCCATCCGCAGATAAAGAAGCCACGTGGGTCAGCTGATTTCCTTTCGAATTAAATCACTTATTCATCCAAGGAGTTTGGTTTGAGTTGAAGAGGAACTTACAAGCATTCATTTCCATCGCCACAAAGATTCGTGTATACCGTGCATCCATTCGGTCAATTCTCTATGGGTGTGAATGCTGGGCTTTGCGTGCTGAAGATGAGTGGGGGTTCGATGTATTTGACTACCGTTGACTGAGGACCATCCTACGAGTTAAGTATGCCTGCTTCATCTCGAATGAGTCAGTCCGCACCCGCTGCGATCGTATCGCGAGGATATCTCAGGCCATTCAAGAAGGACAATTGAGGTGGTTTGAGCACGTTCGCCGTAGTTTGCCCCACGAGCTTTGCTATGCTGCCCTCGATACAGCGCCACAGCCCACCTGTAGGTGTCGAAGAGGAGGGGAACTCAAGATCTGGCTCCACACCAATCGTAAAGACATAGAAGCAATACACTCTTAGGCCAGCAGTTCGGTTGGACCTGTTCGCAACCCAGCCATCCTAATCACCATCGTTGTCACGCTCCTGAGCCCAGCCGCAACGTTCAGCCGTACATGCGAGTTCTCTAGAAGGAAGCTGTCGCCTCGTCTCTCTCGGATCTACCCGTTAGTAACTCTGCCACCAAGATAGGTTTCCAGCGTCTTCATCAGAGAGCCGTTGTCGAGGAAAGACGAGGTTACCGCCTCCGGTCCTTTTGGGCGGCTATCCACCTCCGATTTCGGTCTCAGAGCAAAAGCTCCCGAGGGTCACACGCTGTATCCTGGCGCAGCTACACAGTGGCTACTGCATGCTCCTGCGTTAGTACCAACACCTAGTCGACTCGTCCAAACCCGATAGCTGTCCCGACTACGGCGTCTCGCCGAATGACTGTCTGCATCTCTTCGCCTGCAGCTTCCGGCGAAGCATTCAACTCACCCCCCCATTAACCTTTGGCTCAAGCCGGCTGAGGTCGCGGCTTTTATCAGTCTCCCAACTGCACCTAGTTTGAACTCCGGCGGGGACTCCTGATCCAACAAGGGCTGCTAACCATCCAACATGGAAGCAATTCCTCCACCTATCTTCGGTCTCCGTCGCTGGAGAAGAGACTGGGTGGAGCTTTCCTGATCTGGTGCCGCCAATCATCAGGCGTGGAGGCGGTACCGTCCGTGACCTCGCCGAGGCCGGCTACAGCAGACATGATCACAGCTGCAACAAGTGCAAGCATACATTTCCGGTAACAGCAGCTGCCTTCTGATGGTGATCAGCTATGCGGATTGCGCCGATGACGAGTGGTCTGTGTTCTTCTCACAGAAATGATGACGATGAGTTTGAGGGTTGTCTGTTAGCGATGATGCTTAGAAAGTCCTTGTTATCGTGTCTTTTCGAGGGCGTACTGAGTCAGCGTTCTAGCCTGTAGCTCACTCAATGCGTGCGTCCAAGGGAAGCCAGTTGGAGTGGCAATGTGTTGCTTAGACCAGTGTCGAGAGAGAGAGAGAAAGAGAGTATAATGTAGCGTTGTTGTGTGCTTTAACTAGGGCGTTTCTCTTAAGAGGAAAGGTCGTGTGCTTTCGCATACTCAGCTCTTGGTATTCGTGATACTATAAAGGAATTTGCGCTGCCGGCGACTTCATTAATTCACTCAACAGGTTTTGTATAAATCCGAATAGGTGAGAGCATATCGCGTGCGCGCGGAGACAAATTTCGGTGCGCCTCCAATTTGAGAAGGTAGCGTTGGTTTGGTTGCACTTTCTATGCTCGTTTTTGATTAAACTGCTTTCCAACCCTCCGCGTAACTCATGTTCGGTCAAAAATTGGTCTGCGTTTCCGCATTTGAACGTACAGCCATTAGAGGCGTTATGCACCGAAATTATGAATTTAATTTTATTGGGGGCATTTTCTGCTTTTATCTTTTTGCTCAAAGAACGGGAATATTTTCGGCTCAAGCTGCAGCTTCCGCAACCTGATAGTGATCGCTTCTGCTGTTTCCAGCAGACACCGTATGCGTTTACCCCGGGGTTTGGATAATTCGGTGTGACCTTATAAATCATCCTGGAGGCTTCATTGGGGTCAACACGATGTCCGGAATCAAAAATATGGGCGAGAATTGCGCTGTTTATGCTCTTGACTTCACTTTTTCTCAGCCACGCCGGGAGATGTTCGCCTATTCTTCTGGATAGGTGTTGATCCGTGCATCCGATATAACCTGCTCCACAAGAACAAGTGAAAGAGTAGATGCACATTGAGGTGGTCTGAGCTGGTAACCGGTCCTTACTTTCTCTGCCCAAAGACCGGGTTGCTTGAGAATGATACCCAAACTCTCGCTGTTGGGAAGGTTCGTGAGACGGCTTGGTCGAGGCGACTTCTTGGGCTTTAACTTACTCATATCTTCTATAACGCATATTTAAATGTGTATGGTCTTCGATAATTAATGGAAGAAATACACACTATTTAAGGAGGTACTTTTTGTGTCCAGTGAGTTTTTTTTCAGGAGGCGAACAAGACGTTCGTTCAAATAGCGACATCTTGATGTGTCTGAAATATGTTGGGAGTTAGACTCAGGATGATAAATATTACCATTCCACCTTATCCCTAATTCATGATCTAAAACGCATTAAAAATGTTGGATTACAGTCAGTCAGTCACTTCAATTGACCCAATTTTAAAATATTTTCGGCTTCGGTGGGAGTCGAACCCACACAACAGGGAAGGCTTTTGTGCGGCCGACGCTCTAACATTGAGCTACAAGGCTCACCGTGTGCCGAGAACTTACTCACATTTGGATAGTTTTAACCCGAAGCCGCAAATTTTTCACAATTGGGTAAAGTGAATTAAGGAAATTCACCATACCCTTCTAAGAATTAAGTGAGCCTAGTGGTCATTCGGATGGATTTTGGATGATTGCTCAGAAAATACTGCCTGGGCAGTTATCTTGCTGGATTCCGTACGAGCAGAAGTTTAGGCAGGTAAATCGACCCAAGTTTGATTGCATTCATGGTGTACAGTAAGCCTCGTAGCTCAGTTGGCTTGAGCGTTGACTGCGCAAAAGCCTTCCCTGCTGTGTGTGCTCGATCCCCATGGAGGTCGTGCATTTTTCAAAATTTGGTCAACTGAATGAAGCAAAGCTGCCAACCCTCTCTAACAATATCAGTCACTACCTTGTATGATATGATCAAAGCTCGAGGAGCAGACTGTTTGGGACCTGAGGATACGATAATGAAAAGTAGCGTGACATCTGGCGAATCAGGAATGGAAATATTTTTATTTGACGACGCCTTCAGGGTCCTTGTCTCTTTCGATCCCTTCCACACGGTTAAGGACAAGAGTTGAGTTTAGCAAAAACGCAACACCGTTTACTGTACAAACGCGGATCAGAATGCGTGGGCGACTAGGTGTCCATCCCTGCAAGGACAGGATCTGTCATTGGAAGAAAAAACGCGGGTTAATTTCGCAAGTAAACGAATATAGAGGGAGGCTGACGGGTAGGACTGCACATGACGCGCAGTTTTCCTTGCACTACACTGCGCTGTTGTGCATAGTCATCATAGTGATGCAGCAGAGGGTGATTTACCAGTGGCCTTCGCACACATCGTGGCCATCACCGCCCATAATGATCGCTCCACCGAACCACCCACGCAACGCTAAGTGAAACAGGAAGTAGCTGGTGCGTTTTTATATGCACGCTGACACCATAATGTGAAGCCAAACTGTAGTCAGGAGATAAGGGGGGGGGGGGGGGCGTCAGGGTGTGGCTGCGTTTTGAAGTTGTATTCAAGCTAGCCTTCGCCTATGTGTCCCGATCATCCAGCATAGTAACGGCGTTCGGTTACGCCAGAATTTCCTCAGACTAGACTCCTCACAGGTCTTTAGGTAACAGTGGGTGATCAGTAATCAAAAAAGTTGTACCAAAATTAGTGATACTTTATGGCTCATATGACCTTAGCGATCACCATCCTGTAGGGCGTATGTTTTCAGAAACCTTTTCCAACATCATTTTGAAGCACTTGAGGTATTGTTTCGCGGATAGGAGTTTAAAACAAGTGTGTACAGTAGGATTTATTTTTACGAATGGATTTTGAGACGGCTTTTCGATTGCTACAGAGATACAGGTACGCTTTATCTTGAAAATATAATTTCAAAATTTTCTGCAAGAACGTCCTCCATTCAAAAGGCATAAGATTAGGCGCAGAAACTCGCTACACCGGGAAATGAAAAGTAATCCATAATCGTCAATTATTGCAATTTTCGCCATCGTGGATAAATGTCCTTGGAAAAGTCGTCAAATATAGGCCAAATCGGACTGCTTTCAAAACGGCGCCAGCGTCGTGACCTCGTGCACTCATGACCTCACTGTAGTTCAAATAAACAAAGAGGGATAAAAATCAGTTTATAATGGACGAAGTAGGCGAACCGATGTACCTATAAGCAAATTTACATGCGAATGGAGCGAGTAAAAAATGGTAGCTCAATTTGAAAAGCCCTCCAGATAAATGCAAGAAATATATAACGAATGGAGTGGACAGCAGTTTGAATTTGCATAGAAATCAATACATACCAGCAAGGTCACTGTTAAACGCAGCATTGTTCACTCTTTCGACCTCAAAACATATTTCCGAATACTTGTAAGTAAATACCTTTAAACTCCCTATTGGTACAGAACAGTTATGAAATGCATTGGTTCAGCGGAGCATTTTGAAAGAGTGGCGTTGCTAGTAAATAGAACTAGGTAACAAAAGGGCTGATGCTGAAAAAAATCCTTAGGTATTGTTAGGAAATTCTTGGGGTTTGAATTCCATTGTAGAGATTTTAGGGATAAAGTACGGCCTGTGCTGAGTGTTTGAAGCATGTCAAGAGGAGCCCGTCGCGGTTTTTATCATTATCCTAAGGGTTACACGAGGAGAAGATTGCGAAGAACGCCCTCGAGTGTCGGAGATACGGCCTTCGTACACTCTTACTGTTTTACTGAGTCTGCCAACCAGGTGACGAAACAGAGGAGCTCACCACGATCCACAGCAGTGGAACTTTACAGGGTGGCGTAGCCTACGACCACAATGTTCAGTAGATGCGAATTTTGCAATTCTTATAAAGAGAAGCGTATAATAGTTATCATCAACAAACATATTCCTGAGAAATAGCGACGTGGTGGCTGTATAGGTCTAACTTTATCTTAAATGTGTTCACAGATGGGGACATGACAATGTCCGCGGTTAGAGCATTCCATGCCTGATTTAGGAAGAACTTAACAGGGCCGCGTAGCCTACCCGCGTTCGATGTAGGCGATTTTTGCAATTCTTCTATAGTAACTGGAAGTTTTAAACCTACTTCCAAATGAACCAGGGCCTTGAAATGGGTTTGCACTATTGAATTAATGGATAAACGTTAAGTTATGATATTTAATGCTTTAACACACTCCAAATGATTCGACGTTTTTATCAGTTGGAGGAGAAAATAGGTACCCGTCATATCAGAGGCGGAACTTTATGAACATCATTGAGGGGGGGAAGCACATATTCCAGTGTTCTAACGCTAAACTGAACCCAGCTATAAACCTTACCAACTCTGAGGAAACCACAACTCTAACCCTAAGTTCGCCTGGAGTTTAGCGCGAAGATGCTATTAATACGTGGCGAGGAATTTTTATCCATACCGTACGGTTTCTTCATATGTAGGAAGAGAAACGCTCAATGAAGATTTATGGGTTTGGGAGTGCAGACTACCATTTTCTCGGCTGCGGTTTAAATTCTTGCCAGTGCTCAGCGGTTCATTACTAAAGTATAAATCCAGTCGGTTTTCAATTGGTTTAATGAACAGATCATTCCGAAACACATGCTCTCAACTTCGCAAGAAAACTTTTGTTCAGCTTATACAGAAGTTGATTATGTATCCTGTACTTTAGCTTTTCATGCATCGTCAGGTGCGTACATCCTTAAGATATTCCTTATCCCTCAATTAGATGCGACTCTCCCAGAAAAGTAAACGTTTTCCTAGTTTGACCGGTCAGACTTAGAATTCATAAGATGCTGCTAAAACCTCACCTGGCCTAAAAATTGCCGCTGAAAACACTTCTCCGTAAAAGGTTTTTTTTCCGAGGAATCCTGTTCGTTTAGTCGTATTGCGATTATGCAGTCCATTTCTAGAAAAAAAGCAATAAGGAAACCTAATACTCGTCGTGTATTCTGATCTCACAAAGGCACTTAGTCAGTAAAGTAGAAAGCTATTAGAGTCGTCCCCTGCTTCTTGCCCTTCTTAAAGCCAAACCCCACCCCGAATTAAGGCGAGTTGACACCTCTCTCTATTACTACTCGTATTCCTAGCGACGTTTGCATAAACATGCCTTTGCATGGTTTCGAAAAGACGGTATGATTTAAGGCAATGTACAACTCAGACTTACATATAATGTTTAAACTAAAGCACGCACAGAATAGTGAAGGGTGACGCCAGAGCACTTAGCCTTAAATGCCTTTTTGAACCCTCGAAAAATCACCTATCAGCTTTCAGCCATGTAAAACTTCGACTTATGCCGATTTAAAGGTGCAAGAATTCCCATCAGAGAATTCAGAAGAACAGTTGGCTGGCATACTTCAGTTCTCGATATGGAATGGGAGTCAAAGGGAAACATGCGAGCAATTACGTTCGTCATTACATGCAGTGAGAACGATGTAATTCCCCTAGGATAGCCAGATTTCGTCACGCATCTTTTTGGACGTTTGCGCTGCGCACGAATTTTGCATCGGGCACACCCAAAACCTCGACTCCTTGCAGTCTGCCTTTGTCCCACCTGGGAGCACTGCTTCATCATCTTCGTCAGTATGCTCTTAGATGTTAGAGGGGAACCCGAGACCATCCAGAGCTAATTCCAGCGAAGCATATCGACTAATCCTAGCTGGAAACGAAGAATACATGTACAGTTCTGCGAGTGCTGCAAGCAAATTTCCTAAATTTGTAAATGTTTGATTATTCCTCCCATACCAGCGGGAACGCATTTACGAAAACCTATAAATAATAATAAGCAGCATTAGGCATATTAAGTTCTTAAAATAACTATCAGAAGTACTTAGTGTTTTTTAAGAAAAATAAAATTTTCTCGATAATTCCCAGCTTGTTGAGACGTCAAAATAGCCATAAATTAGAGCAATAAATTAATATAGTTTGTTAAGTATAAAACTTAAAGCAACCACTTTCTTTATACAAAAATAACTTGCCTTTATTCGAAATATTTTGTATATTTGAGAATGATTACATTCGTAGTTATTGAATACCTTTGAATAAATTCTCTCTTCATTTCGGAAATTTTTGCTGTGTTCATTTATCAGTTTACTGATTCTCCGATTGTTTGACGTTCACATCAAACCCTTTAAAATAAGATATAGCTAAACAGCATTTACCAAAAAAACGAGCTTTTTGATATTATATACTATGCAGATGGTCATTTTGGGGAAATTTTGAAATGCTTCAAAACAGCAAACTACATTTTCGAGCATACAACATGTCTTCTAGTTTTCATACTAGGTTACATCTTTAAAAAGTGCCTTGATTGGATATTTAGCTGATGAACTTCTGCGTATATTAACTTTTTTTCAAGGTAATGTCACAGTGAAATTGGAGACTTTTGACGATTTCCTTAATTTACCTGAAGGAAAACGATTAAATTTGACTGGAGATGAAAGAACATACCTTTCTCATTATAGCGGATTATTTTTCGCTTAAGGAAATTTATTACAAGATCCGTGATAAACGTCCGAATTCAAAAAAAATCAGGCCACGAACATGACCATTTTTTGAATTACTTATTACTCTTCTGTCTGTTCCGTTGATAAATAACGGTTGAGCGGAGCCTATGGTTTAAAAACAACTATAATTCTACATGACTTACTTTCAATATGGCTTTCTATTGGCTGTCTGCGCAGTTATATGTAGAAACTTTGTTTACGCGCACGACGAGCTGTGTGGTGAAAGAAAATGCTCTACCAAAAACCTTTTTTTCACTGCATTTGTTTGCAAAAAACTCACAAAATAGCTAAATATAATTTTTTAAACTTCTATCGCTGCTTGCTTCTGAAAATAAATTCGATTCCTCAACCTTAGTTTTAGTTCCATTTGGTCAACGTCGCACAAAAGTTTCCAGTACTGGAATGGATTATTATTCCACATTTTTTACTAATTATGGAATTTTTCCATAACGCAATGTATATTAGAAAAAAGTTTCGTCCTGTCTTTCCTTATAGCATACGGAATTCCTTTTATAGAAACACTCATGATTTAGCAAAAGTGAGAGCCTTTATCCCCCAATAACTTAAAATAAGAAGGCAGTTTTCCAAACCCAAGCCCTTCTTATCATTAAATCCACTCAGTTTATCAAAATAACCTGTCCAGATATACGCTACATTACCCAGTTAAATTTCGACCTGAAATTCGCTTGCAGGATTCGCAGAACTCTACGTTACCAAAATAATGGTTTGATTCGTCTGAGCTTTCACTATCTTACTGGAGTCCATAGTCAGGTATAAAAGCGTCAGCGAAAAAAAACAAGCACTAGTTATAGAAGGCAGGGGCCAATCAACCACCAGTGACGTCGGTTCGAAGATGCCTGCGCAGGTCGGTGTATGCGGGCGCCAGATCGATCAATCGATTTACTGAGTTCTCATCCGATACAAGTAGTTACTTTTTACGGTACAATCGTTTTGTTAGTGGTTACAACGAAGTTCGTTAAGAAGCCCCCATCCTATCATAACTGAAATAACTTCAGAATGGACTACACTTTAATAACTAGCATAACCCGACTCCATGCCGATTAGCCTAAGTGTGTTAATCTTTCGCATATGTCGGCATGTTGCACGAATCCTAGCGCGTACTGTACTTAAATGCAAAATGGTTATACATAGTCGAATAAAAATTGAATGTTAGCCCCCCGCTTAAAAAATATGGACAACTTTTAGAATGTGACTACTTATTTGTGTAGCCAACCCCATCTCATCGAAGTTTGCTTCGAAATGCTTATGAGTAAATCTCTGTAACTTTCAAACCACAAACTCGTTTAGGGCATTGTTTAAACATATAGGCACTCAAGAGCCGGTTACCATCAAAGCACTTCCACATATCAATGGGTTACCCTGGAGATGCAATGTCAAGTAGATGCACACAAACTTTTTTCAACAAAAAAATTAATCAGTCCAAGGTCAGCAGGCCGATAGTTTCCTTCTTGATCGCCTCTGTGATGCTGTTCCTCACTGACCACTGACTAGTCACACCAACGTTCGATAGCAGCCTAAAAAGGTGTGTCTCAAAACTTTTACTGCAGGTAGCAGAGTCCTGCCTAAGGAACGTAGAAAGAAAAAATATCAAAATCGGAGAGCATATAACAGATAGCATCTGGGGGACGCAAAAGCCCTCACAGTGACAGAATATCGGTGTTCTGCGCTCTTACTGGAACTTTAAAATCACATATAGTCACATGCCCTCAAAACAACACGAAACCTATTTGAACTAGCGGTGTAACTCTCCTATCAGAGGCTCGAATAAGGATCTGTTTCACAAAAAAGCCGAAAGAAACCTCAAGTCCACTTAAATTCAATACCATTCTTCTTTTCCTTCTAAATTCTCAGCATTAACCTTTTTTCAGTTTAAACTCATTACTGTTTCCATCTATTAATAATCGAATAGATTTTTAAGTAAACACCAGAAGCAGCAAGAGTTAATAAGCCTACGTGAAGTTCTTTTTGCCTTCTTTTTGTTAGCTATTTTCTGTGCTTTTTTGAAAAAATATATTATGCTTACTTTAAAATTGATTCATATATGAGGTTCTTTGTTGTGAGCCCATCATCTCTCACTGCTAATGTTTTTAGCCTTCTCGTTAATTTTTGCTACAGTCTGTCCAGAACCATTTGTTTAATTAAGTGAACTGCCTCTTCATAACTTACTAAAAATGCCAAATATATAATGAGCCTTAAAAATGGACAGGGAAGTTTGAAATCAGTTTCCGTTTTGTTCTAACCATGGCATTCAAAGGTGTTAAAGCAGGCCCATTCTGTTTCACTGCACAATGAACCTTGACCTTGACTGCTTTGTAGTATTTGCTAGCCTTATTGTCCCATGAAAAATCATTCTGCCCAATATGTTTATCTCCCTCTACGAGATGTTATCCAGAGGCTCGTAAACTATCGTTTCTCTCAATTAAGTGAGTTGAGTTTAGAAGTAATCGAAAGTCGGTAGTCAGCATATTACTTAAACGGGGAATTTTCACCCACAAAAGAAGTCTGCCAGTTCAAATGAAGGCAGCAAGTGTCAATGTTCTCCTCTTTTTAACCGAGCACATACGACAAGTCTGCGTACTTGCATGTCGGTGTAATTGGCTAAAGCACGCCCTGTATTGACACTGGGCACAGGTGTATTAGGGGGATGAGGGAAAGAGAAATAAAGTGGCAGATGCAGCGTGTGTCATCACTTTTGCTTTCACCCTGCTAAAGCACCGTCTGCACACCTCGACCATCTACCTGTCCTGTTCAACCAGATTTGTATGTCCACCACGTACCAATGATTGCATTATGTTTTGAAGAAGAAGAAGATGTTCTTTGGGAGATAACGTAACTTTAATCAGTGAATTTTTGGAGGCTGCTGCCCCAGCTCGTCTTCGGATTAACAGGAAATGTTCAATGAACATCTAAAATTTCAACCGTGCGGAAAAAATCAATAGTTATACGGCCTGGGACCGGATTGGTGGATGTGGCCCGTCAGTCAGTATTCTGCCGTCATCTTCTCTTCCACCGTTCTTTGAAGTGTTTATAAATGCCATCTAATTGTGTGTGCCGGTTGATGCATGAGTCGTCGGAGTGCATGGACTCAAGAAATTCTCGGCCATTTTTGAGCGAGGCTAACTCCAAGGATGCGTGTTTTATCCCATGCAAAGGTGTGCTCTGTGTCGGGGCAATGCATAGCCACTTCGGACAAATGGTCATGTCTCTTTATGGCCAATGGGTGCTCGTGGACGCGTGTTGAGATGGATTTTTCTGTTTGCCCCATCAAAAATAGCCCAGAATTTCTTGAGGCCATGCACTCCATCGACTCGTGCAGCAACCGGCACATATAATTATATGCTATTTATGAGCACTTAATCAGAATCGAGCTTAATCATCTGTTCGATTTGTTTTCCCGCAAGGGTTACCCCAGTGACTTTATACGCCGATGCATGAAACAACAAAAGCGCAACAAAAAGGAACCAGATAGTTCCACTCAGGCGCCCAAAGCAAACACGTTGCGAGTCCTTCCTTATATAAGGAATGTGTCTGAACTCGTTAGAAGGCACTTACGGAAACGCCAAATAAAAATGGTGCACAAACCAATGTCTGCTTTACGCACCCAGCTTGTATACACTAAGGATAGGGTTGGCTACCTTATTAAGAAAGAAACCATCTACAAAATCCCATTCGGAGCTTGTAATACTTTATATTGTGGCCAAACAGGGAGATCCGCCTCAACACGCGTCCACGAGCACCCATTGGCCGTGAAGAGACATGATCATTTGTCCCAAGTGGCTATGCATTGCCTCGACAAAAAACACACCTTTGCATGGGATAAAACACGCATCGTCGGAGCTTGCCCCTGCAAAAATCGGCCGAGAATTCCTCGAAGCCATGCACTGCGACTATTCATGCATCAACCGGCACACACAATTAGAGGGTATTTATAAACACTTCAAAGAACGGTGGAAGAGAGGATGGCGGTAGAATACTGACTGAGTGGGGCCACACCTACAAATCCGGTCTCACCCCGTATAACTATTGATTTTTTCTGAACGTTTGAAATTTTAGGTGTTCATTGAACATTTCCTGTTAGTCCGAAGACGATCTAAGGCAGCAGAATCGAAAATTCACTCATTAAAGTTACGTTATATGCCAAAGCACATCTTCTTTAAACAAACATTTCTTGGGATTCGTGTTTTCCAATTTATACGAATTGCATTCTATACCTACACCCGGTGTGCAAGCTATTTACGACCCAAAAGCCAGCCGTTCACTCAAAGCCTCCCGGGCTGCACGCCCTTATGGTGCATACAGCAGTAAGACTAAACCGTATCGTTTTCTGGCTAATGGGGTCCTTGCTACATTCCACACCGCCTTGATTGCACTGATTTAAATGCGCGCAATGTTTTGAATCGATTTTCGGCTTCCTAGTTTCGACCGTGTCGCCGGTCATACGCGTGTTTAGTGAATGAAGGAAAAAAAGAAGGATAGTAAAGTGTGTTTTGCGCTCCCCTCGATGTCGCTTCTCCATTTGTTTGCGATAGAAACAGCCGCCGATGCCGGTCGTTTGCAAACCTTTCCTTCATTGACTGTCATACTTGCCTCGTTGATGCTAAATAGACATCGACAAAACCTAATTTTTCGGCCTGGTTTGGCTTATCATCTCATAGCTATAAGAGGCAACCCTTTGTGTCTTTACTACACTCGCACAATAGCCTACAAACATTTAAAAAATGTATGATGGTTGTTGTTATTTAAGTTGCCTTTTTTATTTATTGAGGATCGCTTGTTGTTTATTGTTTCAATACCACCTTCGGTTTCGTGGCTATGTATGGGCCTAACAGAATAAATTTGGCAGACCGTTTCTTATTTGTAACTTTGTAAAAGTCAAAATTCTGGGATAAGAATCAGAGATCATATAGTACTCACCGGAATGAGTTTATGTGTTCGCTGTCATTTCGAAGAGACCTGGGCTGGTACTCCTACGGTGGAGACGAAACGCCATGCAAACTGCCGTAAAGGTAGGCCAAAATCAACACGAGGGTGCCAGCAGCGAACGAGGTAAACATCGGCCAACTCACTACCGACACCTCCGCTGCCCCTGGCCCGGCATTTGGCGGCTTGCAATTGGGCAACTCTGTAGGTTACTGGTGCGAATCGATCGCAGTGTAGTTCGGGGCTGGTCACCTTTACTGTTTAGATTCTACAATTGCCTCCCCCCTCCCGCAAAAGACGCAGTAAATAGATACGAATCCTGGACTTGTTTCAGATATTTACTTTTTTCGGTGACGTATTTCCCTTGCATGTAACGACTGGTTCTATTCCTCCCCCTTCAGGTACATAATCAAAACACTGGAGCAGTACGTTTCCGGGGACTACTGTTTGGTCTACTTCCACTGGGGCCTTACCAGTCGAAACAAACCCAGCTTCTCCTGGATGATCAAGGCGTACAAGGCCTTCGATCGAAAGTAAGGATCATCTATTCACTCGTCTGTTGTTGTGCGATCTATCCTCTTGGCATAACCACGAGAGTTCGCGCCCGCATTTGGCAGTTTGCGCGTATTTATTTACACACATCATGTTTCATCATCATCACCACCATCATCATCATCATCCTCATCATCATCATCATCATCATCACCGGTCTTAGGATCACCACCACCACCACCACCACCACCACCACCACCACCACCACCA
>JAYGXS010000005.1:60415974-60427381 GCA_036362985.1 Ligula intestinalis
ATGTGGAATTTCTTCCGACCCTTCATAAGGTACGTTTTTGGGCGTTTCCTTCTAAAACTGCCACAACCTCCTGTATTCCTTCTGTACTTGCATGTTTTACGGGCCGACGTTGTTTACTGTAAGGAATGTTTACCTACACTACCTAAATTTCCGCCTTTAACATACAGTCATTTGGGCAACTAATCGACTGGACTCACGCCCTTGCCTATGCTTGTGTCGCGGGTTTTGATTTATCAATGTCGTTGCGGCGTCGCTAGACTTCTTTGCCACAATGCAAAGTGTATTCTCTACCAGTTAGTCGCAAAGGTAACTGAACTTGATCTGAATATATGAAGATTGTGGATGCAAGTACATAGGGCGATCACAACGGAAATTTGCAGCTAGATCCACAGAACACTTGCTCAGATTGTTATTAAAACAGGAAAATAGAATTCTACTTTCATCTATTGCTAAACATAGGTCACTGTGTTGACCCAAAAACATCGTTCCGAGTATTTTTTCGGGCACGAACAACTCGAAACTTGCGCTACCTGGATGCAGCCTATCTATGGTGGATAGAAACCCGACCTGCGTAAACAGTTGGAGTATCGCAAAGGAGTTAAGGCTAAGCCGGTTAAACCCTAACTACTGCAATCTTCCAGGCCCGGTTCCTCAGAAGAAGATAGAAGTCGTGGAAGTCAAGGCAGAAGGAAAGTGTTTTCTGTTCAGGATCAGTAGGAGAATAATTAACAGAAGGGTTGACTCGGCCAGGGGTGGAGTTCGACCATGAGGAGAGAGAGGTAGAGAGTGCTGCAGCATCGCGTCCACCGCGCACCGGTTGCGAAAGGCCGAGTAAGTTCCGCCTTGCCTGTTGAATGGGCTTAGTGTGAAGTGTGTTTTTTGCCAAAGCTGACCAAAAATCCGGCGTATACCAGTAATCAGCGATACGCAAAATCGATTGACTGACTTGACTGCCAATTCACGCTTAGTAGATCAGTCACCACAAGTGTGAACCAGTAACCAGCGATGCGTTAAAAATCGATTCACTGTCAACGTTGACAGAGCAGGCAGAATGAGTGATCATGGCAGCACTGGTGGGGACAGGCTCCTACAGGAGCACGTGGTAACATTCGGCTCCCTGATTTACACATTTCTCTGCTCAGCTTTTTGCCTTGATTCTTTTTCCTCCACTTTTGCTTCCTACAGGGTTTTAATTTACTTACGTTACTGATTAGCCTTCGTGGCCATATTCAGTAACCTCGCTATTTGTATCGATTTTTATGTACGAATTCACTTTTTGTATTCTCTCATACGTGATTCATGTTATGCAGCGAGATGCTGTAGCTGAAGAGCACTCGCGAAATTTAGTGGTTCCATTAAGTTATCTTGTCTATGCAATTTTCAAACCTGAAAATAAATTTTCCTCAAGACACAGATAATCGCCTGGGTTCTGACATTTGTGAATATCACTCCCGGTACCGAGAGACGAAGAAGCTCTTGTGCTACTCCTGCCCCTTTGTCGAACTTACTCTCCGACGAACAATGCAATTGACGTGTCATTGAAATCGATGTACAAGCAGACTGAAAGTTAAGTTGAAAATGTACGAGGCGTGTCGATTAAAAAAATCTTGTACGGGTACTAGGCGTGCTGTGAGCCCCGTTTGAAACACAAATCACCTGCCAGTACTTGCTTGATGAGGAGGCATGCCCTTCCCGCTCTACATCCATCCGTCTGATCAAATCTCCGAAGAAGTCGACTAGGAATTCAGCTCCGTCAACCACTTCCTCTTTGCCGACTAGATGGTTGTGTGCCCTGCCGCCCGCATAGCGAGATCGACGTGTAGAGATCACTGCGCTGGTGGACGGTGGGAGGAGAAGAAATAAGGGTAAGGTGTGAGTATTGATCATGGGGCGGGTACGTGGAGTGAAAATTACTGTCATTTGCGCTGAGTGAACAACTGTCACTAGGAATGGGAGCGCGGTATACGATCACCACCTGGCGTTGGTGTCACCTGCGGTAGTGATAATGCTTGTATTAGTGTCTTCTAGCAACACATCACTGGATTTGTTAGCCGTGTTACCACTTCCTTCGCCGTTGCTTCGTTAGGATCGACTCGGTGCCTCGTATTAACATAGTATATGAGAATAGAACTCGAGATCGATTTAGTTTCACTTTATTTAGTCAGGCCTGTATGTGTTCACGTACCCTCCTTTCTAGGCGTCTCTTCGTTCCTGTTGGTTAAGTCGGCAGGAAAAAGCGAGCCTTTCTGTAGCACCGGTAGTTTTTGAAAAGTACCGCTACAAGATCACGATAAGGTCTGCAGGAGACGATGCAATTTTAGTTATCAGTAATTTAATTTAGTTCGGACGCAAATCATGTTCACCCATTTGAAATCTTACCCCGTATCCTCGGCACTCGCCGCAACACCGTGACAATGACGTCCCAAGCTATCCAAAAAAGATTACTGAGGGGACTCGGGCACGTTTTTCGTCGTCAACCTCACGAACTTAGTGTCACTAAATTCGACCTGACACCGGTAACCAATTGGAGCCGTCGAAGAGGAGGTCAGCTTAAACCCTGGCTCGACTCAGTCCGTCAAGCCATGGAAATGGCTCTTGGACCTTCGGTCTTCGGCGCTGGTCTGCTGCTTTGGATCGTCACGCATGGAGGAGTACCATTCGGGACATCATCGAGACCGTCTAGATCAGTCATGATCGCAGCCGTAACAAGCATAATGCGAGGTCACACCAACCTAAATCTTCTGAAATCAAATCGTTGTCTAGGTTGGTCAAACCGAAGTGCGTTGAAAAATCAAGCTCCCAGTCCAACCGTTTGCTTCTTTTAACACATTTAAATGCTTTGGCACATTTTCGACAACCTTCTCTGTTGTGATGGGTTTCGAGAGAGAGAGATCCCAAATTCTTCTGAACGCTAAAGTATATCTTGTTCCTCATGAATAGCTGCCAGGTAATTCCCACAACACAGGCTTTATTCTCAATCCGTAGTCAGGATTGAATGGCCTCTAAAGGTCTGATTACTTACTTGCTTGTACTTGATCCGATTAGCTACTGTTGCGGGACGAATTGGCTTCAAGGATGTCACGGATAGCGGCGGCTCATTGGCGGCGATCGGAAGCGAGTTCCTTGTAAATTTTGACACATTGTTTGTTCCAGTGTCGCAAGCCGTAAACGGTTACGAGGCCCATCCGTTCGACATCCGACGTTTTCAGTTGACAGTCATGTCGGTATCTCCAGTTTGCACTTCGAGAGAGGTTCACGACCAATCTGCAGAGGTCTGTCGATGGCTTGTGCAGGACATGACCAAACAAGTGCAATCGGCGATGCTGGATGTATGATGCTAGACTTGGTAATTTTATAACATCTGCGATATAGCTCGATCCTGCCAGAAGAGGCTTAAGTGGCGTCGAAGACACCAACGGTCAAAGGCTTCGAGCGATAGGATTGCCGCCTTTCTCACTGTCGCGCAGGCATATACTAACACCGGTCTGATTGATGCTTTGTATATCAGCAGCTTAGTACGTAAGCTGATGTCTCGGCGAGACCAGAGTGGTCTGGCTAGCAGCCTAAATGCATTTCTAGTCTGCTCGATTTGGTTCTTGACTACGTCGTTGGCCTGTGCGTTGGCTAGCATATTCTAGCCCAAATAGTGGAAGCAGCTAACTTCTTCGATGGGTTAAATGCTCATAGACAGTGATTGTGCTGTGCTGAGATGTTTATTCAGGAGCTTCGTCTTGCCTGCATTAATTGACAGACCAACAGTTGCAGCTAGATTGGTGATTAGTTCTAGTGCGGGCTGTAGTGACTGAGGGGTATTACCAAGTACGACAATGTAATCGGCATACTCCCGGTCAGGAAATCTGAATTCAAGGCTAATTTAAAATTCCCTGTCAGGTATAATTAATTGATGCATCACCCAGTCGATCAAGAAGTTGAAGAGAACTGGGGAAAGAGGGCATCCTTGTCGCACTCCACGAGTCAGTGAGAAAGAATCTAACTCTTCACCGAGAGTTCCTACTCGGCCTGATGCTGTGCTATAGTAGGCTTTGATCAGAGTCTAAAAGTTTGATTGCTTTCCCCCTTCAGCTCAAAAATGACGAAAAAGTTGGTTTACGTTGACAATCTTCGCGAATTGGAGAAGCACCTCTCAGTCAGACAGCTCACTCTCCCCTCGCGAATTCGCGCGTAAGTCCTGCAACCTAACCTCCCCTTCCTGGCTTCAATTGTCGTTGAATGCTACTCATCGAGTCCGTCGTTTCCTCTGCTGTCAATGGTATTTTTTTCTGCCAACTCATGCTCACTTTTTTGTGTCGTTGCGACAGATACGACGAGAAGGTCAGTATGAGAGGGCTAGCAGCCTCGAACATTCCGGACGATGCGTCTGTCATGTTTGAGCCTGAAACCGACGAAGAGGACCGTCTTCCACAACAGCAATTTGGAGTTTCCCTACAATAGTACGTGCCTTTTACGTCAAAATCACCACCTCCAACACATATTTACCTAACGGCTGACTTTAATGGCTGCTGCCTGAGAGTCTTTGTCGTCTCATTTTCCAAATTTGCTCTGTTTTCACCCCTTCCCCTCCCTCATCCCCACAGCATCAAGGAAAATAACGGCGGTCGGCCAATCCCGATTGTGGTGGAAGACACCCTCACCTATCTACGGGATTACGGTAATGTTGTTGTTGTTTTGCGCGCACCTTTATCCTTGATACCCTCCGACTTGCAGTTGTCTGGCAGCTATAAAGATTCCCTCCCCTTCCCGTTTTCGCTTTGATTCACCGACATAAGTTTAAGTTAGGTTGCAGTACAGTACGCGTAAACCCCCTCCTTCTTTTAATACGGGACAGGTAATAATAAGCATCAAAATGGGTGGGGCATTTCATAGGGGAAGAAAGATTAATCAAAAGAACAGAGCGTCTAAAAGTAGCAAGGATATGGGAATAATAATTTAATCAACCTAAGGCTTGGCAAAAAAATGCGTGCAATAAATAGAATATGCAACTTTCCCAGGTATCGTGGGACTGCTAAGATTTGCGGAATAACGCAAAACATCACGAATTTCCGAGATTAAAGTAAAGCGATGAAAAAAAAATATCTGCATGCCATTGATAGATTTAAAACTAAACTACCAGCTAAATTAAAACTAAGATAGTCTAACTATTGATAGCTAAACTAACATAAGCCAAACTAACTTACTAAAGAAAAGTCAACTAACATAAGCTTCTATAGCTTTACTTAGATAGAACTAATAAAACGTAGTAATAAACCTAAGAGTAAACTCAATAGTGAACTAAAATATCAACCAGTTAAATAAACCAAACTTAATAAACAATGTTAAAGTAAACTAATCAAGATTTTAACTCCAAAAGCAACCGCATGCTGCTAATAAATCTAAAATTAAACTAAAAAATGAGCTACAACCTAACTAAGCAAAGGTTAATTAAACTAAACTAAAAGGTAAATCGTAAACTTAACTGTAAATAATCTATTTATTGTGCGCTGATTTTCGCCAAATATTAGATGATTTAAACGCTAATGGAATCTAATTTTAACTCCCACCGATTCATCATATTGACGGTGCAGGTACTAGCTAAACTTACACAGAGCGTTTCGCTTTCATTCTGGCACATATCTTCAAGGACTTCTGCTCACTGGTTGGCTCACTGGTATTCCCTGTATGCTTTCTGGTAGATACTCCGGTAAGAGTTCCTCTTATGGCCGCCCAATGAAAAAGGTGCTCCCGCGCCCATGCTTTCTATGGGCCTCGCGGTTAAAGGGAAAATAAAGGGGGTGGGGCAACCCAGGGGCCGGGAAAACGGCACAATAAGGTAGAAGCTAAGGCGCTTGTAATTGTTTTACCTAACTAAAATGTAGGCGAAAAGGTTGTGAAAAGACCAAATGCAAGAGAAACCCTTATTGGTTAAAAAATAAATCTATCAGGGCAGTTTCTTGTACCATTAGTCGACCCCTAGTGGAACTCTTACTGATTGTCTTATTTTTTAATTGTGTTTTTTAATCTCTCAGCAATTAATCTCTGACTTGGGCGAAACCAGTTTGAAGTAGGCTGTGTAGACGCAGACCCATGGTGGATATGAATAATTGAGTCGAGATCCATCAGTTACAGTGGCAGAACCGCGTCATATTACTTGAAGTGCCAACAGGTAGCTAGGGGAATGCATGAAGATTCGGCATCCAGATACCTTATCGTTTTTAACATCTCCCAAAGAAGAGGATGAACAAGGTACGAGAGAGGTATATTGATAACGACGTCTCGGACACTCGCGCGGTCCTATCGTCAGATTAACTAGGCGATTGTTCTCGCTTTCCGTGACTCTTTCAGTCTTGCCGCATACCAGGTATTATATCCGTGCTGGACGTGCAAAGTTTGCCCCACCCTTTGGATGCTGATTGAGCGTGGATATAGGATACACCACATGGGCAGTGCGGGTGCGAACTAAAAGCCCGGGTGCGTGTTTCGCCGATATTCTGCTGTTTTATGCCAGGCTTTCGGCTCATCAGTGGGTCCCCCAGCCTTCTTTGTGACCTTCTGGTCAATAAACCAGTTTTTAAATTATGGCTTTTAAACTTCCACAGATATGAATAAGTTGGGGTAGGTTCGTATATTTAAAGGTCTATAGGGGGAAAAACCCAATTCAATATGAATATTTGCGCCGAAGTCTATTAGTCACGAATTATCCCTGTCCAGGGCAATGGAGACTCCAATGACCATTTAAGGCCTCTCGAGCAAGGGCACTATAAAGAAGATAGATGAGAACGTGTGTGAGTCTGAAAAGAGGTCTTATCGACGATGCAAGCTTGTACGCTTTTGAAACGTCAGGATATTATACCCATTATTCCCGAGATCGCCTATTCTTCTCATATATATATATATATATATATATATATATATATATATATATATATATCCCGCTCCCCATCCCCCAAAGAAGATGAAGAAGAAAAGGCGCCTTCATGGACCACACTGTATTGGTGCTGACGTTTCGAAAACACGCTTGTTTCCATCATCAGAGTGATAAGGTGATTGTTCCTGCTTGCCTTGAGGCAGAGGCCAATCCAGGACCAGCAGAATGACCAGGGTCGGCGCATTGGGCCAAACCCAATCAACGACCAGCAGGACGACCAGGGTGCGCACGTAACACACCCCTATCATACGAGACAGTCAGCAAGACAAACCAAATCAAGGCAAGCAGGAACAATCACCTTATCACTCTGATGATGGAAACAAGCGTGTTTTCGAAACGTCAGCACCAATACAGTGTGGTCCATGAAGGCGCCTTTTCTTCTTCATCTTCTTTGGGGGATGGGGAGCGGGATAATTTACCTGGACCTCGTATCTTTAGTCATGTTAATATATATATATATATATATATATGAGAAGGTAAGGCGATTGAACCTAAGAGGAAGGATTTTAATTCTAACCGGAAGACTGTACCCCGTATTTCCAATTTCGTTCCACGCATGTGTTTTTTTGCTATCCAATAAATCCGGTTCTGCTAATAACACACATAGTCGTTGTTTTGATTGCCTTTTGGGGTGGTACGCTCTGCCCTTGATCGCGCGTGCTTTTATTGCCTGCTGCAAGCGGATCATGTGATAGATTCGCCACACACGAGGGCAACAGAGGCAGGGGGGAGAAAGAATTTGTGCAGGCATGCCTGGGTGCGGTTTCCTGCGCGCGTTGTCCTATCAAAGTCAACTAGTTCACACGCAAGTCACCGTCCCATAACCTATCGTCACATAGCGAGATCAGTGTGTTGGGGGGCCTTGCGCTTTAATTTGGATCGCGCTGTGCCGTGCCAAGGGTCTTCTGCTCCGAACCGCTGGTCTCTCCAAGGATCTCGATTCTGACGCTCTGAGGAGGTTGTTGCTGCATGCGCCTGCCTACTCCTGTTCATTGGAATATGTGTCAGTAGTAAGGCTAAGCAGAGGAGCGGCGGTTCAACCCCCCTCCCTCCCTCCCTCCTCACCCCTGATGGCCTCAGTTTCAACTAATTATCTTTTGCAAATATTCGTATTTTAATTTTAAAAGTTGATTTTGCAAACGTGTGTTTTCTGTATTTCTTCATCAGGCCGGTACATCTACAGGGATACATTGTACGTTTGGAAAATTGCACACTTGGAAAGGGTTAATAAGTGATTACAACTCATCGTTTTCACGCTGCCCGCATGACGAAGTCGGCGTGTGAAGGTCCTTGTTCTGGGAGGGTGGGGGGAGGGGCAGGGGAGTATATTGGATTAGGCTGAGGACATTGCTCAGGGGTCCGATACATAAAGTGATAGTTAACGTTATTTGTACGAAGCGAGCGACTCCCACTAGGTGGTGGGTACGATGTGCGCTCGCCACGTGGTGTCGGGGTCGCCCACGGAAGTGAACGTACTTTTGTTAGCGTCATCTGACAACGCGGCACCGTATTTGTTAGCCGTATAGCCACTGCTTCGGCTGTTGCAAGCACCGATTGGCTTAGGCCCTTGGAAAAGTTGGCTGGTGTCCGGTAGACAACCTGAAAGGCTTCATAAATATCTACTCGACGATTCATATCGATAAGGTGTGTGAGAATTGTACTCGAGATCGATCTAGTTTCAACTTTACTTAACCAGACCGGTATTTGCTCATGTAACCCCATTTTCAGGCACCTCGTTGTTAGGCCGATGTATCCTGCTCCACAGGTGCAAATGAAAGAGGAAATGCACATGAATATGGCCTTCAGCGGAAGTCAGTCTATACCTCCCAATCGTATGAGGCGGTAGTTCTTGACAAAAAAAACACGCAGCTACTGGAATTCTGCTTCGACGGCTTCAGGAGAATAGATCCGTTGTACTCTAGCTGATATTACTGTAAACTAGTTCAAAGGCAAGTCACCGTTGTTGTGCGGGACTGTAGACGGCCTCGGCAATGACGGTAAAACTGTCGTGAGTCTTTTTAAAGGAGCGCCGTCTGCTTGCGTTTTTATCGCCTCTTGCAAATGCTGTTTCAGAGGGGGCGCTTGAGAAACCTAATAGACGGCTTTCAGCACAAAAATTGCCCCGCCCTGCTCCTTAGGGCTTCTGACGGAGTAACAGCACCAGAGGGGACTTCAACCGTTTTCGGCTCTGGACATGCCCGCAGTCGTACTATCAGAGGGGATTAAGTCAGTTAAACCCTGGTCCGGTTCCTTAGGAGAAGAGAAGACATAAGAGGTTCGAGTGGTAAGAATAGTTTATTCTGTACAGAAGGAAGTGGAGAATAAGTACGAAGAATTTGACTGCTGGAAGAGCGAGCAGTCGCCGTCCACAGTGCCACGTCCTAAGTGGAGTGACCGCGGGAATCGCCACAGCGTTTGGAGCGGCCTTTGTGTGAGTCGGCCTTGAGAGGTGATTGGTTAGACGGATTGGTTGTACGGGCAGGTGTGGGCAGCCACTGCATGTGTACTCGTTGGCGCCGATGAGGCTTGGCACGTGCTTGCCTGCGCGGAGTGAGTCAACACACTACCACGGTGCCTGAGTGTATGAGGCTGCGGTCAACGTCGCGATTCCTCGTCAACCCAAGTTTTAACGCTCAACCTACCTGAACTGATTGAGACTTTTAATAACCGGCTAGCTGACCGGAACCAATGAAGTGTTGTGGCCTGCTGGCCTGCTCTTGACAAAAGTTTCCCATCCTGGGATTATTGGTGGTGATATGACCTGCTGCAGTATTGTAATCGAGCCACGAAGCGAAACGGAATTGCCCATATTTCATCCTACTGCCGTGATATGACCGATGTCTGTACTACAGACAGGCAACCATTGCCGACAAAGACAGGATAGACTGGAGTGGCCATTTCTGGCTTATTAGTTGCCAGCCAGGTGTGACTACTCCCAAGGTTCGAATCCGCAACCTTGTTATTTAGAAGTCTAACGCTTTTCCCACTGCCACGGGCTCGTGTTGCTGTTTTCGATCGGTAGTATACCCAATTGAAGCATTGTTTACCCGGTAGATAGGCGATCACCGATAGGTTGCAGCACTCCTTCGTCCCGTTGTGCCTTGAGGTTAGCTCTCGAGTCAACGCAAAGGACCACCTCGCTTAGTGATGAAGGCGTTGGACTTAACCGACAGATCGCGGGTTCGAGCCTGGAAATGGCTGGCTGAGGACGGCCTATAAGCCAGTAAATAGTCATTCCAGTCTCCTTTGTGTTTGTCGCTAATATCTTCCTGTCTAGTCACTCTACGGCTGTCCGCTTGGCTCGGGAGTGACTTGTAAGTAACCGACGAGCAGAGCTATAAAGCATAGTGGGGTTGCCCACATTTTGCCCTGGCATTAAGACATCACCGATGACTTTCCTGTCCGTGTGCTTCCATTTTTACTACCTATTTGTTTTATAGTCCTTGTGTTTTTGGTTCATTACTCTAGGTCTCAACACACCGGGGTTGTTTCTACGTTCAACTGGCGTGCTGTCATTGAGGGAAGTCCAGATGATGTACAATAATGGTACGTAGAGCAACTTGCAAATTCTTCTTCCTTCTCCTAGCATCTTTTTGCTTAGCCCACTATTGGTTACCCTGTCCTACCCTCAACTTTAGGCGATTTTGTGGATCTCTACGACTTTGATGATCCGCATTTGGCTGCAATGCTGCTGAAAACGTTTCTGCACGAGCTTGCTGAGCCTCTCCTCACCTACGAACTGTTCGACGACATTGTCCACATCAGCAGTAAGTTCAATTAATGCAATTTCTGACCGTCGAAACCGTTCTCCGCTTTATAAAAATCGTTGCTCTATCACTTCCGTGATCACACAGTAAATTAGCAGGTTTACTGGACACTGCTCTGCTGCATCTTTTGAAGAATTGACTGCTATTTTTGCAGGCACACGAAGCCGTTAGTTAATTTAGCTGCTGTTTAATTCCGTCAGGTTTTTATCTGGGCCACATGTTTGAGGGCAGACATGGACTGTATGTATATCCTTATTCTACTTCCATCAATAGACTAAATATCAGTGTGCGTGTTGGCCGTCAAAGTGCATTCTGTACGCAAGTGTAAATTAAAAAGTCGTGTTGGCAAACGATCGTTTTCGGTCATTTATCGTCAGGCCAGTACATGACATGAAGAATAAAATTGGTCAATTAATTACAGCGATTATATAATCTTAAATTTGCGAAAATTCCCATTGAAAAATTCAGAAGATGAATTGGCGAACATACGTTTGTTTTCGATAATTCTCATCAGCCCTTTACATTTATAGGGTAATGAAATAGATGGACTATATAATCGTCAGGTTAGGGAAAGGGGGAGGAAAAGGGTGAGGGTAATTAAGCAGCTGAGTTTTCCCTCGTCTCCTGAACGCGGGCGCCTGCGCGGGTAGGACGCTGGTTGCCATGCCAGGTGAGACAGGGGGATGTTCTCGCGGTCCGCGGATTGAGTTCTGTATGT
>JAYGXS010000005.1:60458853-60488145 GCA_036362985.1 Ligula intestinalis
CTTGAATTACGTTTGAAAGAATACAAAAAATGAATTCATACAGAAAAAAGCAAGGCAATAGAAAATTGCTCGAAATTCCCATCAGATAATTTAGAAGAGTATTTGGCGAGCATACATAGCTTTCGATAAATTCTCTTCGAGCCGTGACATTTATACAGGGAGAGGGCAAAAAGTAGCATGCTGGTAATTATTTTATCCCAAAATGCTAATTAGTTATGGGGATAGGAGCGTGGGTCGTGGGGTTGATATTAATCAGCTGGTTGCAAGTTAATGAGGATTTGTTGAGTCCGGACAGAGTTGAAGCGGTAGAAAGCGTATAAAAGATGCAGGTAGTTATGTATCGTCGGCCACGCCAAGCTTGGGGCTTGCAGGAGGTTCGTCTGCGCGCAAAAAAACCGGCTTCCTCTATCGGATCATGGTTGCTTCTGCTGTTGCTAGCAAACGCTGACCCAAGGACTTTGGGAAGTTTGGCGAGACCTTGTAAATTACCTTAACGGCTTCGTTGGGGTCCACACGATGGGCAAGGATAGAAATATTGATGCTTTTGACTTCGTCTTTAACCAGCCATGCCGAGGGGTGCTCCCGTATTTTTTTATAAGCTCCGACTCATTAAACCGATATAACCTCCACAGGAGCAAGTGAATGCGTTTGTGCACATAAAAATGGTCTGAGTTGGCAGCCTATCTGTACCTTCACCATGCAGGAGCAAGTTTTTTTGAGAATAACACCCGAACGTTCGCTGCTAGGAAGGTTCATGCTACGGCTTGGCTGAGACTTCTGCTACTCGACAATTTTGCCTGTCAAAATGTACGTGCTTCAAGGCACAACACCCTTTGCATTCTCCTCTTCGTTCGATGCTTGGTCATTGGTCAGGTATGCATAGTCGGTCAGAATAGTTGATCTATTGGAGAAACTAATTCCCTGCATACCCTATTATATGTTAAGCAGGACTTTTGTCTTGAGAACCTTTGCCATCTTTGACGTTTTGTTAGATTACATGGCTTTCTAACCAATAGTAGCACTATTTTTGGAGGCAGGTTTTTTATGAGTCCACATATGTAGTGTAGGGGAGGACATTTATTGCCAGGTCAAGAGCGACTGAACATTGCCTGCAGAAATCGGAAAATTCTGCAGGTCTTGAATGATGTGTTAGCCAATGGACAGGGGATCACAGATTGAAGAAGAAGAAGACAAGAATTAATTGTATTACTTTATTTACATTCACCCGCTTCTGTAGAAAGCTGGTCGAAAAAATTGCTACTCATTATCTGTTTACATTTTTAACAATAACACGCGGGATACTGCCTGGTTAACTGGCGCGCGTCCACGGTATATTCTTAAGATGAAGCACGAACATTTACACAGCTATCCAAATACAAGTGCAAGTACGTCGTAAGAGCACTTGCGCCAAGCTCTGGAAAGGGCGAAATAAATGAGTAAAACTCCTTATAGTACGTAATTAAAATATGTAGGTATTATTTTCTTTGGAATAGTAGACCCTGAAAACACAAAACTAAACAGACAGAGAGCTCCAGGACTTTTACAAACTGAGATTGGATAAATATACTTGTGACAGGGCACATGACCGACCTCTAAATCAATCGCTGGAGGCAGTAATTTGGTAGGAGTTCGTTGGGGCGACTTTGGATATATTATAACTGCCTACTTACATATTCTCTGCAGTGTTACTTTGATGAACTGCCATTTTTTGTGCCACAAAATGAAAGTCTATAACACTAGTGAAAATCGATAAGTAGGTGATTAAAATAATTTACTTATAACTGCGATTTTCCGGTACTTGTGGTTGTCCGAAGGTGCTTACGTATGCGGCAAATTGACCAGTACATACGGGCACACGCCTGCGTATACACGTGCATCCACATGAGTACACCTGCCCAATTACCACTGGGATACATCACCCCTCGGCCGACGCAGAAAAGACCTCTACAGACGACATCCGCTCAGACAATTGCAACACACCAATGACAGAACGCTTAAATTCGCTGTCCAGTCATGTAAAAGCAACTGTCGGAATTTTTAAAAATTGATAGACGTATCTTGTTCTTCCTATAAAAAGGGCATCAGTAAGGCCAATATAATAACTTCGACTACCGAAACAGTGGGGTATCACCGCTACCAATCCCGCCTGTTGTGAAATGTGTTCGATTAAAATCTAGCAGGCTAGGTATTTGTCATTATACCTGGTTCGTGCGCGTATTATAAAGGCAGTATCAGGACCGAAGTATGTTTTAAAACGACCTTCTCATGTGGAGCAATCTAAGTGCTTTCTTTTGTGCAAAAATTCCGCACACCCTTCATCGAAGATTTACGCTGATAGTGTCCTTATGTTAAGAGTGTTTGTAGTGGGTGTTGGCCACTGTTGAAACCCGTGATCGCTGATTCATCACACCAAAACCGCAGTCACCCTGTCCATCTCTCGCTCAATGTCCTAAGCGACTTACTAACACGCCCAGTCTCGCCTGCGCCAACGCTGCTTCCAACCAGTCACTATCAAGTCTGCTGAGACAAAGCGAGCATTCGGTGGCTGCCCAGGATTTCTGCTGTGAGACGAAATTTGGGACCCCATCCCGAGTGGGACGGACCAGGCAGCGTCGTTAGCCGCTGTGACGACGCCACGCTCTCACACGGCCCTCACGGTTAAATGCCATGCCAGACCGAGTGGTTACTTTCTCCCAACTTTTGTGTACACAATATATTGTTCCATACTGTCTAACCTTCCCAACAATTCTATTTCCTCTCCCAAAGAGCAGGGCCCGGAAGATCGCAGTCGGTAGGGTTAAACCATGATAAGAAATTAGCAAAATATCACTGACAGCCACACCACTGTGGATTAAAGCAACAAGTTCATGACACGCCGCACGGACATTGACGCTCGGCACTTTCATACAGACAAGCTACACATGATAGATGCCTCTTCTCAGATAGGTTACGCATTCATTGACCATGAGACATACACGGCTCGTGATCTCACCCAGCTTGATAACAATCGATGCTCTGGTTTTCACGACATAATTCTACCTTCTACGTCACAAGATGGTGGTGATACTTGGGGTTGCAGCGATAGCTCCCCTACTATACATCAGTGCCGTTGTCCTGTGTGTGTTCTTTTAGTACACACTTGGCAAATGGCTGTATTCTAAACGGAAGGAGCTGATTTTTGCCGGGGATTGGGCTGTCGTTACAGCGGCATGTGAAGGCATTGGTCTAGCATCCTGCAAGGAACTCGCGAAGGAAGGACTAAAGATTCTCATGCTGGATGGGGATGCGCTGAAACTAAAGTCTGCCGCCAAAGAGGCGGAGAACGCTTTTGGGGTGGAAACACGAACCCTACAACTAAATCTGTCCGAGGTAAGTATTGCGCCTTTGTTTGCTATTTCGTCGTTATTTAAATGTATCATTTCAGTGGTGCACAGTGTGTCAGTAGTCAAAAAAATTAGAAGAAATCTGTTGGTTTCCCGTGTCTTTTAAAATGGGGTCGCCGTTATCTGGCCTGATCGCGGAAGCAGTACTACAACGACTGGAGGCACTGGCTTTCGAACATTATCGACCACGATTGTAGGTTCGGCATGTTGATGACACGTTTGTCATCATTCATCGAGACAAGATCTAGGATTTCACAGACAATCTGAACTCGATCTTCCCTGACATCCAGTTCACGATGGAGGAAGAAAATACAGCCAGTTGCCGTTCCTCGACGTGCTGGTGTGCAGAAAAGGCGGTGGGGAACACAAAACAACAGTTAACAGGAAGGCGACGAATACCTCTCGCATCCTGAGTTACCTCAGCAACCATCCCGTCTCGCACAAGCGTAGCTGCATGCGAACGCTCTATCGTCGTGTAGAAACTCACTGCAGCGAACCAGCCGACAAGAAAGCCCAGGTCAAGTATCTCAAGAAACTCTTCACAATGAATGGCTATCCTGGCGCCTTCGTCGAAAAATGCAGGCGAGGAGCCAAACGAAGAAAACCATCAGGACAACCAGGACCGCCACGCTGGCGAACAATACCGTATATTGCTGGTGTTTCTGAAGAATTCGCTCGACTGGTGAGCGAATTTTGGATTGACGTGGCTCACAGACTGGAAGCAACAATCCGCAGGCAACTTATGCGGCCCAAGGACCCAGTACCCGTTAATGAAAAGTCGGGTGTCATTTACCGTATTGACTGCCTTTGTGGTCAAGCCAATTATGTTGGTGAAACCGGCAAACGGGTCCTCACGAGGATGCACCAACATGACCTCGCCATGCAACGGAACAACACGAATTCCCTGGTGGCCGCCCACGCACAGCTTCGACCTTGGAAACATGCGAATACTGGGTCGGTCAGACGACCGAACTTCACGCCTGCTGCAGGAACCCTGGTATTCACGCGCAAGCTCAATTGACAGGTATCTTGACCTTCCTGAGGCCTACCGCGCGTTGCGCTAGCAGATCGAGGGCAGAGGTCAATCTCCGCGGAACTGACTGAATTACACTGTGAGCTGTACATTTTTTTCATTCCTCGACAATGAGCTCGCGGGAGAGCTCGAAACGTCGGACAAATACGCTCCTGGTCCAAGCAAACGACTTAACTTCTTCTATCCAGTTACTTGGGCCTCGCATATTCTCGAACATTCAGAAAAGAATACGTAGATGACTTTCTGATAGTGATAATTTTGGTATAAATCCAGAATTCTGAGATAGCTTTCAGTCCACCGGTACTCATTACAAATACGCAACATAACGTTTTGTTCCTTGCATTGTCCCGCTTGTTATTTGCTACAGTTTAGCTACAGTCACTTTATCCGTTAGGGCATGTAGCACCAACTTCGCAATAATACTTTATAACTAATCGGGGCACACATACCGCATACACAAAATTTATACTGAAAAAAGACAATGACCAATCCTCAAAAGAAAGTTTGATTTATAAATCATGGGCAACCAACGAAATAACTTATTCGATCGGAAACTATCGAGTCAGCAGACGAATGTTTGGCAAGTCAATTAGTTATGATTTTAGAAAACTGATAGCAAAGAAAGAAGCATATTAACTTGAAAAAAATTGATAAACGCGCTTCAAAACTACGACGTATTTGTTCTTTTTGATAAGTATTCTCTTTGTATAGAGTTGTTTGTTTAACTAGGAACATAATAAGTTGTTTAGGGTTGTCCGGAATATAGATTTGACGAGCATATATCGAGATTTTATGCGTTACCTAGGCCAAATTTGTTTGAAGAGTGCAACGAGAACTTCGAAGGGATTAGGTTCCGGATTATTGAAAGGGAGAAAAACGCTTTAAAGTCCATAGGTCGATCTATTGACAGCGATCTAAGAACCAGTCTGTAGACGTAAGCTGCGCCAAAGGCATACCTCTTTCGAGTGCTAAAACATACAGTATGATTCAAGACTGCAGTATTCATTCGACACTGGTGAATACGGATGTAGTCGAAGGAATCCTTTGCAATATCGATGGACAGCCTACTCTTCGTGGTCTTTTTTATTGGACGCGAGGTTTTTTAGACTACGAATTTTGTGGTGATTTATGTAAGAAGTCTAGCCTAACCAAATGCCAGCAACCTTGCTGGCCATCTGTGAACAATAATTCCTTTGTCAGCCACGGACTGCCTCAAGGTCATATGCCTTCGCTGGTGACTGTGTTCACGTGATGATCTTCAACCTCTGGACAAGAAAAAGACGCACGCAAGTCCACGCGCGACCCCATTGGTCGCAGTTCCTCAAGGGCCACTTAGGTGCCTCACTCAGAAGATGACCTTAGTCCGACGCGCCCAAAAAAGGAGCACAGGTTGACACCTCTTTATAGACAGATAAACATTACCAAGGTAGATTAAAGTGACAATTTATAGCTTTTCTGCCATCATCAGAATGTCATATCCAATTTCAGGTGTGGCGATCCACAAGACTTGAAACTACGACCTTGGTAGTTAGTAGTGAAACGCTCTTACCTTCGCGCCACGGGCTCGCTCCCTTGCCGGTTTCCATGGTAGATAGGCGTACACCAACTGGTAAGTGAACTCGATCATCCCGTTGTAGCTTGGCGATCGCCGGCAAGCCGTACTGGCTGCCGATCAAGGGTAAGAATTTATTATACACAGAACTACACTACGAGCATTTCTCTTTGGTTTATGAGATCAAAACCCAATCCCTTGCGCTCCCAAGCTGTCTTTTTGTCGTACCTTTTTGGAACCTCGATGATGCCTTTCTGACAAGCAAAGCCTGAGATAATAAAATGTGCTATTTTGCCGCTAGATCTGTCCCTATCTGCTAGGATACACCTGCTTGTTAAAAATTCCACCAACGTAAAAGTATATGGCACCTTTTAATGTAGATCAAGGACTTCGGTGAACTCAGAGATACCGTTAAGGGCCTCTCATCGGTGGCCTGTTACGTCAACAACGCCTTCGTCAATGAATGTTTTATGGGCAACCTGGACACCTTCGATGGTTTCACGTTTTTTTTTCAATGAACTGCACACGAGCTGCCCTGCCGAAACTCTCTGAGGAAGCCTACTTACGTGAGCCCTTTCTTATCATCATAACGTCGATGTTTGGCTTAACCATCCGGATGCCTATGTACGTGATATGAGCAAACTGGGCGCTTGTCTTCTGATAAGCTCTCTTTGGCAAGACCTGCACGGTTCCGGTGTCCGAAAGCAAGCCTATCTGCCCTATCTTATCTCCACCGAAGTCACCAAGGTGCCACCTAGCAGGCACTTTGTACCGTCGGCGGAGGTCTATACGGCTGCGACCTTGGACATGCTAGGAGTTGAGGAGATTGGTTGTGGCTACTTTTATCATGCTCTACAGTGCTCGTTCCCTGGTATTTTTTGTATGCTTTTCGGGTCTTTTAGAGGTGCGCGTCAGAAGAAAATGCCGCAATGCTCCTCAATAACGATGGAACTCTAATTATGGGACCGTCAGTGATCGACTAGCTGGCGATGAGTTTTGGTCTTGCAGTAATGTCCCGCCCAGTATAAATTACCGCCATTTTCCTCTTTGCGGGCTTGAAGTATACACTGGGCAAATGGCTGAATTCTAAACAAAAGCAGCTGAACACTGCTGGTGATTGGGCTGTTGTTACCGGCTCAACCGCTAGCATTGGTCTTGCCTCATGGTGGACGGTAATGGACCAAAACTAAAGTCTGCCACCAAAGAAGTGGATGACGCATTTGGTGTAGAAATATGAACCCTGGACCTGAATCCTTCCTCCTAGCATAGGCACAGCACTTCTAACAGTAGCATCCTAGCTCTTGCAATGTAAACCTTAGGAGACTACTATGATAAATACTGATATGCTCCGAGCTTTAACCACCTACTCTACTGGGAATAGCAAAAATCTAGGCCCACACTCTTATGTGAGATCAAGGGAACACGGCCCTAGATCTAACTCCAACCAGTGTCATTATGACCATCCTTATCCGGATCCGCGCCAAGAGTTACCTTGGTGTGTTCAAACACCCAGGTTTCGGGTCCGCTCGTTACACCGTAGCGGGCCAGGGATGCCGAGGTTGGCACATACCTAAAGTATAAGAGACCTGAAGATGGTTCTGTAGCGAAAACTCGGAATTGGATTGATAAGCATCACCCAAGCACACAAATATCAAGGCCGGAGAAAAAGGGAACGTGAATATATGGCGAGGAATCTACTAGTAATAAAGAATACGCTGAGAGTAAGAAAATAATATGGGGATAGGGAACGGCGTTACACAGATAAAAGTCCCATCTGGAGTGGAGTGTGTTCTCTAATGTCTGATCAGTTACCGGTGGGGATTACAGTGCTGTGGGTGACTGCAGGAGCGAGACGGGAGTGCTGGCATTGTGTGTGTGGGACTGCGATACGATTGACGACGACGGCGGCGGGAAGAGGGTTAGCGGCTGTGAGGGAAAAGGGCACCGGTTTCTTCACTGACACTCGATCACCGCATCTCCATCCTGGATCCGCGCCAAAAGTGATGACCTTGGTCTACTTAAACAATCATTCAGTCTCTTGGGTTGTTACAATAGATACTACTTCCCTATCCTAGGAGAATATTGAATATCAAAGAAATGGCTGGGGATACTGCCCCGCCAAATGACGTGACGAGACACTGCCGGAGGAAGAGCAACTTTTTAGGTTCTTTGCCTCTGCTCTCCCAGACGGCCATGTTTAGGCAAATGGCGCTTGCCAACCTAGTCTAGACTTAAATGGATGTGGCTCCTGACAACAACGGCCAAACTTTAAACAGCTTTCCCAGGCAGCCATGCATGTGTGCCCCCCGTCAAGTGATAACGTGAAGGGACGTTTTGCAACCGAATTTATTTCCATCCTGAATGCATGCATGCATGTACTTGTACTTACTTGTACTTGTAACGGCATTCACCTCGGGCGGGTTGAGCCGGCATCAGTTTTGACGTTGACTGCATCATGAATCACAGCTGTCCAGGCGCGTCGATCTTGCGCCTGTTCACACGAGAGCACCATCCATTCACGGTTCCACTGGCGTAGGCCGTAGACGCATGGGCCGGAAACTGACGACAGATCCTGCTTGACCGTTGCTGTCCAAGTTTTCAGTTGCCCGCCACGACGTTTGCGCCAGGTGGGGGGAGGCGTTGCCACAAGCAGGTCACGAATCAGCTCACCATCATCACGCCGGGACGCATGCCCGAACCACCGAAGTCGTCTCTGAAGCAGGAGTGGAGGGAGAGCGTCCAGGTGACAGCGTCGGCGGAGATCGGAGCAGCGAATTCGGTCGACGCGTCGGTGACGAAGGATGCGGCGTAGGCAGTCATTGTCAAACACCTCAAGGCGCCTCATGTCCTCAACACGCATAGGCCATGTCTCTCCACCATAGAGCAGGATAGATCGAACCACTGCTTGGTAAACACGGGACTTTGTGCGTAGTGATATTTCCCTTCTATTCCATAGAGGAGCGCACAGTCGGTAGAAGGCAGATCGGGCACGGTTGACGCGTGATACAACCTCGTCGACACCTTGACCCGTTTCCGTGACCAAAGAGCCTAAGTATCTAAACGAGTCGACCTTTTCGAGAGGAGCGCCGTCGAGAACAATAGGAGTGACAGATGTAGGGGGCACACAGGAGAGCATGACTTGGGTCTTAGTCGCGTTTAGGCGTAATCCGATGGATCGGGCACGCTCATTAACCTTGTCCAACGCCTGCTGAACTGCATTACAGTTGTCGCCAAAGAGGACGACGTCATCAGCATACGCCAAGTCAGTCACCCATTTCGAGCGATCAAACTGCACTCCCGGGAAGTCATCCAGTGCTTTGGTCATGATCCAGTCCACCGCATAGTTGAACAGGGTTGGTGAAAGGGCACAACCTTGGTGGACGCCCGTCCTGACGCTAAAGTCTTCCGTGTCACCGTGCTGCGTCCTCACCCGTGTGGAAGTGCCACGATAGTATGCCTGCATGAGATTGAGAAGCTTAGGTGGTAGGCCGTCCATCCTCATTATTTTCCACAGCGAACTGTGATCAACAGAGTCAAATGCGGCAGCAAAGTCGATGAAGCATAGAACAGTGGGTTGTTGGTGACCCCATCTCAGTTCCAGTACACGGCGGAGATTGAAGATCTGGTCGGTGCAGCCACGACCTGGTCGAAATCCACTCTGGTTTGGGCGGGTGCGCTGGTCTCTCGCAGTTTGGAAACGTTTGAGAAGAAGAGACGTGAATGTTTTCGCCGCTACATCGATAAGGCTAATGCCTCTGTAATTTCTGCACGCTCGTCTGTCGCCTTTTTTAAACAAGGGGAGGATCACTGCTTTTCTCCAGTCAGAGGGCACAACTTCGCTGTCCCATATCTTGGCAAATATTTGTTGTACCCAGGGCCCAATAACCTCGGGTGCACATTTAAAGAGCTCCGGCGGGAGGTCATCCTCACCAGGTGCCTTGTTGTTTCGTAGCCTCAAGAGAATGGAGACAACTTCCTCTACACTGGGTGGCTCTGTGTTGCACTCATACAGATGGTGAGGATCGTCCGCATTGGGCGACAGGTCAGACATCACAGGGGGATCATGGTTAAGGTGGTCACAGAAATGCTCGCGCCATCTCTCTAACCGGTCATCGATCTTAGTGATTACAGCACCGTTGCGATCCAGTAAAGTCTCGGTGGTGTTCCCTGAACCTCTGCTGGCCTGCTTTAAGAGTCGGTAGAGCTTGTGGGTGTCACCTCTGGTAGCTGCTCGCTCCGTTTCCGTGGCAAAGTCGCTCCAGTTGGCGTTCCTATCGGCTCGGATGGCCCTTGTCGTTTGGCACCGCAGCTCTCTGTAAGTGGGGGAGCCAGTGAGTCTGGCTCGGCCGGCCTCCTCAGCTAACTCAAGCGTGGGTCTAGTGATCCAGTCGCGATGTCGCCGTCGGGTTTTGCCCAGATGGGTGTATGCCAGCTCTGACATCGCGGCCTTCAGGGACTGCCACGCGGGCTCTGGGTCCGCTCGGGCGTCAGGGTACAGGCCGTCGAAACGGTTCTGGAGTGCTAAGTGGAAGGCGTCGCCAGCAGAGGACTTCAGCTTTGCAACATCGATCCGCTGTGGTCGGGAGGGTCTGTGAATAGCTCTCAAACGCAAGCGAAGGGTTGCCCGCTGTAGGACATGGTCCGATGCATGAGCGTTTCCTGTATCAGCACCGCGGTAGGCTCGACAATCCAAGACCGAGCTGGCCCAGCGTGCTCGGACAAGGATGTGATCTATTTGGGCCTGGGTATGCCCGTCATTTGAGTACCAAGTGACAAGGTGGTGGCGCGGATGATCAAAACGGGTGCTTGACACAAAGAGGCGGTTAGACGATGCGAAGTTGACAAGGCGCTCACCGTTGGCACACTGCGCTCCGACAGCAAATTTGCCTACCACATGACGGGTTCCAGCGTCACACACACCTGGTCGGGCGTTCCAATCACCGGCAATGACGAGTAGATCGCTTCTTGCGATGCGGTCAACTGTTCGCTGGAGGTCACCGTATCAGTCATCTTTTATGCTGTCATCAGCAGCCAGAGTAGGCGCATATACCGAGATGATGGAAACGTTGACTGGGGCACTTTTCAAACGGACCCAAGCGATCCGCGGTGAGACAGCCTCCCACTCTAGCAGACTCGAGTGAAATTCATCGGCCAAAGCTATAGCGACACCATACAGTCCAGAGTTGTCGGACACACCACTGTGGTAGAGATGGTACGCAGAGTCAGTTCTTGGTACTTGCAGCAGTTTGTGGCCAGTGCCAGGTAGGCGGACCTCAGAGAGACACGCCACACCAACACGGTATTCAGAAAGGGATTTGGCTGTTAACAGTTGGGCGCCGTCATCCCTCAAAGTTTTAACATTCCAGCCTGCAATTCGCAATCCGGCATCAGCTCGCAGATTTAACACCCGTCCCGCGATGCCAAGAGGATGGGGCGCGTCGGTTCCCGCGGACGCCGTAGCAGAGATCGTATGTTGCGTATAGTTGTGATTCATGAAAGTGTAGAAAGTCAAGAAAGTCAATTCCGTGTTTCGTGGAGAAAAGGGGATTGGCGCTAGGTCACCGGTCTTGCTCCCCTACCAGAGCCCCGTTAGCCAAGCAAAAGCAAGTTTCCGGCGCGCACCAGCTTGACTTATACTAAGAGGTATCGTTGGCAATAGAAGGAAGGCCAGATATTGGGAAGAAACCATGGCCTGGGCTGGATGGGCTGTGCACGATTAATGATCTTTATCTTGCTTCACGCCAGGATGTTGTTTATGAAATTCTCTATAGTGTGGTCACATTAGAAGACACGGGAAAGCTCAATTGAAGGCGAGGGAGGTTTGAAAATGATTGAACTCAGCCACATCAGAAATCGTGAGTGCAGCTCAGCAAGTATGCAAGCCACGTCGGAACACGCCAGAAAGTCATCAAATGCGTCGGAAACTCAGAAATACCCAGGGACAGCAGGCCACATCAGAAGTTGTCAGTTCATATCACCAATATTGCAGTGGGTTCACTAAGCTTAACCCTAGCAATTGCGATCCTCAGACCATGGTTCATAAGGAAAAAAGAAGATTCAGAAGGTAAATTGGCAAACATACCTGTGTCTGCGATAAATTCTCGTCAGGCCTTTACATTTATATGGTAATGAAATAAATAAACTATGCTGGTTGGTGGACAGATTAAGTTTTATTATTGTCAGGGTCAGGGGGGGGGGGGGGGGGGGGGGGGGGTAGAGTTAGGAAGTTTGTGGTCAGGGTGTCTCTGCCTAGACGGATCGGCGTCCAAGACAGGTGATAAGGTGTTCATGGTTGGATTCCGGACCAGCTCGTCTCTGCGGGGACCCGTTTCCGAAGCCGGTGATCCGCCTTGTGTGGTCAGTTTCGTTCATGGTAACTGCGGCGCCGCGACGAAATTATTTTGGGCGCACAGGATTGGTCGGCGTAGTCTGATGGCGGCCGCCTCTGCCGTGGCCAGCAGTCGCTGTCCATGGAATTTTGAATAGCTCGAAGGCACCTTGTAGATCACTCGGAAGGCCTCTTTGGAATCCACGCGATGGTCTGAGTCTACCAGATGTGCTAGAATGGAGCTATTTATACCCTTAACTTCGCCCTTCCCTAACCATGCTAAAATGTGCTCGCTTACTCTTTTGGGTAAACGCCGGCTCGTGTGACCAATTTATCCTTCCCCAGAGGAACAGCTAAATGAATATATGCACATTGAGGTGGTCTGGGCTGGCAGTTTATCCTTAATCTCTCCGTATAGGATAGGAGTAGTCAAGAACAATACATGGGCGTTGGCTGCTGGGAAGGTAGTTGATACGGCTTGACTCAGGCGCCTCCTTAGTAGTTCGCTTGGTCCGTCCCCTTGAAATGGGACTCTGATGAAGATTCGTTTCTTTTCCACTGTTAATACTGACGGCTTTGGCGGCCTTTCAGCCATGTTTTTAGCGATAAATCGACAAAGATACCCATTTTGTCGAAACACGTTTTCAACTATCTTAAGCTCCTCCTCAATGCTATCAGTCGAGCAAATTCTCTTCGCCCTTTGCGTCAAACACCGTACTAAATTGCGTTTGAAGTTCAACGGTACGAAACTAGCGAAATTGACGTATTGCCCGGACCACGTCTTCTTCCGATATACCCTACGTTGAATGCTCCCATCGGCTCTTTTACTCAGTAGCACATCAAGGAATGGAAGCGATCCAGATTGTTCTTCTTCTAGGGTAAATTTTATTGATTTGTGCGCCCGATTAACTGTATGCATAAGCGTTGATAAGTTGGTTTTATCTGATGCAACTGCAAATATGTCGTCTACGTACCGTTTATAGTACGTTAGATTATTTATCTAGTGGCTGAGTTGCGTAGCTTCTAGCTTGCCCATGAATATATTTGCTAGAAGTGGACCCAGGGGCGAGCCCATAGCTACTCCGTCCAATTGTCTGTACAGGTTATTGTCAAATAGGAACTGTACATTCAAGGTGCATTTTAGCAATAATTCCTTCAGTGCAGTAACCGGAAATACTATGTTCTGCTGAGTCAAGGTAATGAATTGTGCAAATGCGTTCCCTTTGTTATGCGAGTAATGATCAAACTTTTACAAACCAAGCCATTTTTCATGCAGGTTTCGCCTTACTGTACATTAGAGACATGGGAGGATATCTGTAGAACAGAACAGTTGATTTAGCAGTAATGAGAACCGACACGGACATCCACGTTGCGGCTTATTTGACATCATCTATATAGCTATGCACCTTCCTTCAGACTAAACTACCTGTTTTCGGCGAAAAACACGTGAGTCACGAAGTCCTTGACGCATGATTTATTCTCTAACATTCCAAAAAAGACGCAAGTCATTTGCAACGCGGTCGGCAGGAAGGGAATATTTATCCACCCTTATTTACTCATTATGGAATTCTTCCTTAGCGCACTGTGTATTGTTAGAGAGTCTCGTCCTTTTTTCCTTATAGCATATGGATTACCTTTTATATAACCATACTCATAATTTAGCAAACATGAGAGACTATTTCCCTCAATAACTTTAAATAATAGGGCAGTTTTCCAAACCAAAGCCCTTCTTATTATTTAATCCACTTAGTTGATCAAAAAAACCTGTCTAGATATACGCTAAACTAACAAGTTAAAAATTGTCCTGAAATTTGTTTGCAAGATTCGCAGAACTGTACTTGCTTCCGGCGAAAAACACGTGAGTCACGAAGACCTTGACGCATGATTTATTATGTAGAATTCCAACAAAGACGCACGTCATTGGTAACGTGGTCAGCTGAACATATGCCGAAGTGGTTGCTGAGGTAGGAACATCAAGAAATCAAGGGTTTAATCACGTAGCCCCTAGTACACACTGATCATGCGGTCGACCAAAATATTGCATTTAAGTTCGTGCTTCGGCGACGGCTTGGCCTCTTCTACGATTTGAGTAGGCCGCTGCAATGCGGATATGAAAACCGGTAGGCTGTACGCAGCTGGTAATGAACGATTGACCCATTCCCGCTCAGGCCTCCTCGTCCCTCTTAGGACTGACTGCCACTCCGTCTCCTATCCCAATCCACCCCCTTAAAAACCATGCTTCAAATTTTCATGAACATGGACTCCCACGCTGTGATGACTACTTCTCACCTCCTCTACCCCTCACCATGCGCTCACATCTATGACAAATTGCTTCTAATTTATTTACCTATCAATTTTCACCCTTGCAGTCTGACATTTACTTGGACAGTTAATTAGCTCAGTACTATGGAACGTTGATTTTATGTAGGAATAAATCCCTTCTGAGATCGTCAGCATGGGTTGAACTAGTTAGGCATTTGATATGCCATGTAATAAGCAGTGTTGAAATGCAACATTTCGAATTTCTTCATAAAAATAACGCTTCCTCTGAGGAAAATATAAAAAATGCTGTTCTGTTAGAGGACAAGTTCAATTTGGGTTCCAATATACCACGCGAAAACTTTATACTTGGTTTACACGAAACATATAATAATAAGGGTTGAAGGGGTGCGGCATATAAGGATAAAAAAATAATAATTACGAAGGTGAGGGAAGAAAAGTATAAAAATGGGAAAAGCGAACTTAATATCACAATGTTTCGCAACAACGGAAAGTATAATAATTGAAATGTGCAAACACGCACATATTTGCCGAACAAAAGGATGAATTAAGAAAAACCGAGACTTATGTAAAGACAATGAAGAATAGACGTACTCTAAAACTGAATTCGACTCATAAAAAAGCAAAAATGAACGAAGCTAAGATAGCATAACTAAGAAAGAACTAGCTAAAACTTAAGTCAACTAACTAAATAGACATAAACTGAAGTAAATTAATCTTCTTTAATTAAAATAAAATTACTAAAACACCTAACCAAAGCAAAGCCTAGACGAACAACTGAACTACACTATACAGTAGTCGCCAAAACCATGCAACGTTCAGGGTGAAATTTTACTCAGTACTTAAGCGTATATTTAGTAACACTATTTTGGTTCATTCAGTTCATTAAATTCTGCGAAAGCCTTTAAGTTATTAAATCGTTACATTAGTTTAGTTTATCAAGAGAAACAGGCATTTATTTTGGAAAAATTAAGACTTGTTTCATATTCAAAGAATTTTATCTGCTATTAAGAAAGAGAGGAGCAAACTGCGCGTTAATGTTGATTATACTATGAAGGAACTTAAAAATAAGTAAAATAGGCATCAAAGATATCCATTCCAGAACTGGAAACGTTTTCCGAAATTTGTTCAGATTCAAGTGAAGCTAAGTTCTTTAATTTCCAGTCAAATTTAATCGTTTGTCTACAAGAAACTTTAATTGTTAAAATTCTCAAATTTAATTGTAATATTACGTTGGAAGAAGTTAATATATGCAGAAGTTCGTCAGCCGAATATCTAATCAAAGATTTTTCTAAGAGGTAACCTTTTATGGAATTTTTTTTATCTTAGAAATAGATGTTGCTGAACTCCACTGCTGACATGATTTACTGTCGACAATGTGGTTTGCCGTTTTGAGCCATTTCTTTATATCAGCAACGTTGCCATGTTAATTAAAACTTATATCGGAAAACCATTTTTTTCGGTTAATGCTCTTTATGGTTATCTTATTTTAAAGGTTTTGGTGTAAAAATCGAACAAATGCGCAATTTATCAATGAAAACGGTGAAAACAAGGAAAATGATTGCACACTTTTTTCCACGACATTCAATAAATACTAATAGAAAAACGGTAAAATGAACAGACTATTTTGACTCAAGAAAATTTCTTTCTGCAATAAGAAAATGGTTGCTTCAAGTTTTCGACTTGATAAAATATCTCAATTTATTGTTCTACTTTAAAGCTCTTTTGTACGTTTCCAGAACCTCGGTATTATCGAGAGAATCTTATAGTTTGTAAAAACACTTAGTACATCCTATAGTTCTTCGACGTACTTTAAATGCCGATTGCTGTTCATAATTATTTCCCAGTTTCCCTAAATGCATTCACACTGGTATTCGAGTAATGATCAAACTTTTACAAAATTATGAAAGTTGCGTGGTCTTTGGCGACTACTGTAAATAGGTTAAGCAAAATAAACTTACTTAACTAAGAAAAAGTAAACTAGCAAACTTTTAAACTCTAAATCTAACCGCATGAGGCTAAACATCAAAAATTGGACCAAAAAAAATAAAGTAAACCATAAGTACACGAATATCCCCGTAGCGACTAACTCGACATCATCTGCCAAACTATGCACCTTCCTTTAGACTAATCTACTTGCTTTCGGCGACAAATACGTGAGTCACGAAATCCTTAACGCATGATTTATTATGTAGCGTTCCAACAAAGAGTACAATTGACTCTATCCTCTAAATGTATCGCTAAGCAGGGTCATAAGGCACGTGCCGAACGCGCGCACGGGGAGAGGGGTCGCTACTAGAGCTGGAACTGCCTACAATAGCGCCTCGTGTGAGGACCATTTGTCAATCATTTAACCGAGTGCGATCGATAAACAACCGCAGTTACTCGCAGGTGTCTTCCGTTTAACCCTGGTGCTTATTCTAGTAAATCATACTGAGCAAACAAAAATGTGTTATTTCAGCTGCTGAAGTGCTTGCTTCTCTAGGTTCTTATCTATATCTTGTTGTGATAAGTAGTGGGTCAGCGATGTCAGTTCTGGTTGTAATTAATGAAAATGAAAGCATTCTGCTAACGGGCTATCATTCGACACGATAGTGCTCGCCTGCAATACCGTCTTTCTGCAATAAAAATGTTTATTACGTATAACTGACTGAGCACATTCAATTCAGTAGGTCTATCTGATCCTGATCCAATGTCTCTTAGCTCTTCGTGACTCAATTGCACATTGTGACCACATGTCAGTGAATAAGCACGGACACATGACATACGCTCTGTTAATTCTCAAAATATTTACTGCAAAAAACGCCTCAAAATCTCAGCGTAGGACATTCACATTTCATTACAAAGTCCCAGTATTTTGGTACCACCGTTATTCTTTTAGGTTAGACCAAACACATGCCTACCAGATCCTCCAATGCCATCTACAAGGAAGAGTTATCCACTTCGCATGGTGAATTCAAAGATGGCTAGGGTAAAAAATCATCATTTTTTAGCAATTTTTCACTCCTGAGGTTAAATGCAAGTATGTGTTTGAACAGTCGGATAAGGCGGGTTACCTTTCCGGCACTGTCTTTTTTCCCCGGCCTGTGAAATTAGGACATAATCTTACTATGTTTCTTACTTCTGCTTTTGAGGAGGATGTTATTCAGGGTTATAGGGACGTATTTTGCCCAAATGACAACTTTTGGTGAGTCCTACTTATTCAATGGCAGACCTACAATATAATTTCATCGTAAGCTTGTTGGATCGTGAGCCTATGTTGCCAACAGCCATACGAGACCCTGGTCCAACCAGTCCGCATAGATGAACGCACAGGTTTCGTTTAAAAATTTCGAAGTTGAGTACTTATCAGGATAAACTCAGGCTTTACGAACTTAAATGCAAAGGGTTTAATTACTCGTGGCAAAATAACCTTGGCTCTTCACAGCGTACGCCTGGCGAGTTGTTCCGTACGCGAAGAATTCATCAGAAGCAGTCAGCCGCCTTATCATTCCACTTGCATTGGGAGTTGCACACAGGCTGGAAGATACCATCATACACCTGGTCATGAGACTGAAAGACCAACTGTCGTAGCAGAAAGCAGCTGGCGTCATTTACTGTATCTGCTGCAGTTGTGTACGCAGCAAATACGTCGGAGAAACCGGAAGGTTAATCCGGATGTGAATGGCCAAGCCGGCAGCAGCGGTGAGTAGGGGAAAAGACGCGTGATTGCAGCGCACCTGACGGAACCGGGCCATATTTTCAAGTTTAGCCAGATCGAAATCCTCTCAAGAGTTGACAACCACGTGAGCCGCAAGCTACTTGATCCACGGTTCTCAGGCCCGCAGAGTTGAAACTCATTAGAGCGCAGAAGCTGAAAAAAGAGTGGGACAACAATACCTACGTGACCAATTTTCTAGCAAATGGATACCCGAAGTCTTTTACCAAACAAAGCAAGCGCCAAGTGAACGTACGACGGGCAGCAAAACAGCAACTGGAATTCTGGAGGGCCATTTTCTACATAAAAAGAGTCTTCGAAGCTGCCTCTCGACAGTTACAACACTCTGGAGTAGGTTTAGCCAATTGACCTTTGACAACAGTACGGCGCCGAGTGAAACAACCTAAAAACAGACTGCAAATTGTAGACTCGCCTACAGGAGCAGGAAGGGACATAAGTACAGCCAACGCTCTTTCAACTGAGTAAGGTGGCTCATCGGGGCTCGCGTTTCTTCTCCTTCAACCTGCTAACATGAGTCTGAATCCGTTGGAATAGTGGTCTCACAGGGCTTGACGATTAAGTTAGTAAAACCATTCAAATATACCACCCCTTTCTGATATTAGTTAAAATACATGGAGCAGAGAATTTACAAGGTGACAGGAATGTAGGTCATTTTGTCAGGATCGATGGTGCGGTCGTTGTTGCTCAAAATGGCTACAGATTCATTGAAGGAAAAACGAGTGCTAAATCCGAATTCTGAGGGAGATGGATTGTGTGTCTAGTAAACGGTAGTATGCATTTTAGTTGAATCGAATTAAAGACCATATTTTCACTGCTGAGGAATTATGAACGCATCAGGACAAAACCTGCCGAGTATTTGTGTTAGGAATCTAACCTAACCGCACGCCAGCACCCTTGTAGGTTATTCTGAGGCTTCGCGACTGCAGCCGACTGTAAACAGTGACTACATTGCCAATACAAGCGAACATCAGTGTCCCAGGAAGCAATTAAACAGAAGAAGACTCGATTGCTGGGAAAATATGTTTATTCGCCTGACGTTTTAATATCAGTTGTGGATTCGTTATCAGAGACATGAGTAGCAGAAACAGGTTAAGCATGCACAAAAGTTTGCAGTATATATAAGACACAGTCATTACTGCAAGCATACAGCGACAATTAACGTTAATTGCCTTCTTGTGCGTGGATTGCTTATTGGACGGCACGCGGGCTCTGATCTGCCTAACCTTCATCACGGGCGGTGAGCTCGGGCGTATTGACTGCTCAGCCGTCTGGCTCCCTGGTGTTGGCGTACGATGAGGCAATGGCCTGCCCATTCCTTAAGTGACGGTTCACTTTGTCCAAATTGAATCTCAGGATTGAATATGGATTGGGCAAATCGTTGCACTTGTTGATGGATTGGGGGCCCGTGAACCATGACTTAAGTAGTTCTCGGCTCACCCGATTGTCACTTCTTGCGAGAATTTTGGCCTCATCAAATTTGAACGTGTGACCAGGTCTCGTCGAATGAGCCGCTACTTGAGAATTGGCATCATTTCGCCGCATTGCTGCCGCGTGTTCGGCAATTCATGTCCTGAGAAGTCTGCCAGTTTCTCTGACATAGTTGCTTTGACCGCAACTGCACCAGATCCTGTAGACGACCCCAGATGTTTCTTGCCGTGGCAATGGGTCTTTCGGCTTCATTATCTGACGCCTTATGGTTGCCTCCGGCCTGTGTGCGACTCCAACTCCAAGTGGTGCGAGAAGGCGGCCGACTGCTTCCGATGCGTTTTTGACGTACGGGATCGAACGCCAAATCTTGGGGTCGGTGCGTTTTCGTTGGCCATCTCTTTTGCGCAAGCACCAGTTGACGAAGTAGCGCTTTGCCATCCAACAAGCAATCCGCGCACAAGAAGGCAATTAACGTTAATTGTCGCTGTATGCTTGCAGTAATGGCTGTGTACTATAAATACTGCAAACTTCTGTGCATGCTTAACCTGTTTCTGCTACTCATCTCTCTGATGACGAATCCACGACGGATATCGAAACGTCAGGCAAATAAACATATTGTTCCAGCGATCGAGCCTTCTTCTTCTCAGTGACTACTTTGTCAACAATGGACTGCCTCAAGGTCAAGTCAAGTCAATTTATTAAGGGAAAGATAGGTAAACGCCTTTGAACTTCCTACGAGGTAATGTGCCTTCGCTGGTGACCGCTCCCACGTGATTAGTTCAATCCTCTAAACCACTTGCACAAGCACACAAGCCCATGTGCGTGCCCAACTAGTCGCAATTCCTCAAGGGCCACTTAAGCGCCTCGCACAATTGATAACCTTATTCCAACGCGCCACTTAGGCCACATGTGAACGCGCTTGGCAATCACTTATAAACCAGTGTCACCTATCAGACACTGACACGGACTAGGCCAGTTCGTCCCATTGTCGGGCTTCTCCCCGAGGCAGGACATGATAGCGCGCTGGCTTTATGCCAGCAGCAGCTACCACCCAAGACGCCCTCCCTCTCGTGTATTTATTTGGGAATGCTAACAGGGCATAATTAGGTGGTTACTACACTGAAATAACCATAACAACAGTTCGTTTCACAGGAAAGTGGGACTGCGTCCTGAACAAATCATGCAATGCATGTCATCGTATTCATGAAACATTTTTACTTCCATACTTGGGCCAACTTTGTTGGGCATGGTTGGTTGGTTGTAACGGCTGCGGTATATTTTGATAATCTGCTATCAGTTATGAATTCTAAGTACCGGTCAGTCGGACCCAGGCTTGGAGATCTGGAACATTTGTTTGCCAATCCAAACACCATGCTACGGCTATCCGCTACCAAAAATGCTTCATATACATTTGGCCTTCTTGGAAAAATTTGCAGCCTCTGTTAAATTCAAACTCACGTCAATAAATAAAGGGTATCAGTATAGCCAACACTCTAACAACTGAGTTACGAGGCTTATTAGGCCTCACCTACCTTCCCATTCGGTCTGCTACAATAAGACTGAATCCGTTGGAAGAACCGTCCCACACAGACTCACAATTGGGGTCAATTGACTTATTTCGGGAATGTAGGTCGTTTCGCCAGTGTTGCGCAACATGGCTATAGGCTCAATTGAATGTAGTCCACAAAGCCAGGACGTATAGGAGAAACGCGCGCTGCATCTGTATGCTGGGAGCAAGGGACCTAGCGCCTTCTTAACGGTAACAGCAAAATAGGCATTTTAGAAGATGCAAATAAAGGAGGTTATTTTCCCAACTGATGACAACGTTCGTATCAGGACGAAGCCTGCCAAGCTTTTTGAACCATCCTCGTGATGAACGCCATAGTATTCAACAAAATGTTCACTGTAGACTCGTTTATAAATAATCAGACATGAAGATATCGGCATTTTAACGGAAGTTTCATACTAACTTTGTACGGATGGAGTTTGCTGTTGTTAATAGGCCTATCCTCTGGCGTCCTCTTTGGTTTAAGTTCCGTTGTTCTCAACTGCCCCATATACCATCTGCCGGTCAAGTCAATGCAAACTAAAAAGCCATCGGCTATTCATTAATATTCAATTCGGTTTTGTTCCATGTGGGGGAACCATAGGTTTGCCATGTTGGTTGTTGCAAGTGCTCGCTCGTAGCTAATGTAGTAAGAGAATGGGAAGGTATAAACACGCTGAGGAGGATGACCGCAGAGAATTTCAAAAGAAATAACCTCTATGGTCTGCTTGGTTATGAAGCTGCTTTCTCCATCTGCCCATAGAATGACATTTGTGGTATATCTCGCTTTCTGTAATTTTTTTTGCAAATATTTAACTTCAATGTAACAGGCGGTGTTTTGGTTGTAAAATTTAAACTTGCAATTTGTGCTCTCAAGCGTCCAGGCTTAATGTGCCATCTAGTAGTAGCACCTTTGTAACAACTGGACACGTTGTCTTCTACCATGTTTTTTCAGCAGTGCCCAAAGGTGTTGTGTCTCACCAGGTTTCGCAGTGGCAAGCAAACAAAAATAATTCCAGTGGTTCAGTCAAGAACAATTCACTTAAACCGCATTGAAAAGCCGTGATAATTATAGCATAAAACTAGTATGACTCTGAGCTGGCAAGAGCCCTACCTATGGCCAAAACATTGTACCTCAATGCTCATAGGACCATTCTGCACTCAAATGACGAGAAACGGTGAGAAAAAGCACTACACACTGGATAAAACTGTAGGTAATGGAAGCCCAGTTGTCTGGACCGCAAATGCGTAACCAACCAATGCTGAGAACTGTTATGAATGAATCTGGAGGCATGCTTAGGTTAACTGGCAAAACAAGACGCTATTCGCCTCTAGAAATAATCTAGTTACGCCAAGATGACACGAGAGACTGACGGTACTATTTCTTGCCAATTAACCATCGTCTCTGACTGTGATTAAAAAGGCCGCGAGTTCAGGGCTGATGACGGCTAAAAGGACAAAAATGGCCATTCCAGACTCTCTTGTCTTTGCGGACAATAATACTCTATGTCTACGCATTCATGCAACAGTTAAATGCCTAAACATTTAACCAGTGATCAAAACTCCCCTTTTTGATGACAAATTCTTCGACCCATGGGTAAAACGAGCGCTTTTTTCTTCTCTTTCTTCGCATAACTAGAGCTCTTCGACAGTAAACGCCAAAGATCATGCAAAATTCCGACATTTGGGAAAAATTGATACTCATTCAGTAATCGGCATTGACGCAAGTAGTGATACTGATTAGCACGTAGTCTATTATGAAGCCATTTCAGTCGGGATATGATGCGGGCTCTCTAACGAGCTTCGTTCTGACCGCTAGCAAAACGTATCGATTGCAAAAACTGGCTACTTAAGTAGTATGCCTAATTACCAATGATTTTGACTGCCCTTATAAATTCAAATATATTATGTGGAAAACATGCACGAAAAATTATTAATTATCCTTGTTTTATAGAAAATTACCCCTTCTTTAATGTTTATACTCAAGGCAAGGGTAGTTTTCGTTTTTAAAAAGGTTGCTCAATTGCCGCACAATTTTCTAACCTAGTACCTGGCACACTAGAATTCAAGGTTTAAAACTGCGCACTGTATACATCATGTTTAATGAAAAGTACGTTTTCGCCTACAGTTCGAGGAAGAGGTCACCTAGTAGTCATCAAATACTGAAATAGATTTGGAATATATTTTATGCAGTATATGCAGCATTAATAAATTTTTTGATAAGATATATTATGAATATCCACCTCATATTTGTAAAAAAAGCTCATAATATGCAACTTTTTAAAAGCGAAAACTTGCCTTTACTTGAGTATGAAAATTAAAAAAAGCGTAATTTACTATCAAACAGGTACATAAAATAATTTTTTCGTGCATTTTTTCCATAAAAAATACATTTGAATTTTTAAGGGCAGACAAAATCAATGGTAAAAAGACATACTTCTTAAGTAGCCATTTTTACAATAGATACGATTTACTTGTTGTCAGAACTAAGCTTGCTGAAAAGCCCGCATCCTATCCTGCCTTAAATGACTTCGTAATGGACTGCACGATAATCAGTTTCACCACTTGAGTCAATGCCGATTACTGAATGAGTATCAATCTTTCGCAAATGTCGGAATTTTGCATGATCTTTGGCGTCTACTGTTTACGCTGAGAGCGTGTTGTTTTGCCAGTTAACCTTAGCGTGCCTCCGGGTTTATAACAGTTCCCAGCATTGGCTGGTTACGCATTCGCAGTCTCAACAAATGGGCTTCCGTTGCCTACAGTTTTCTCTAGTTGGTAGTGCTTCTAGGCGCGTTATGTGATCATGCGCATAAAAAATGGTCCTAGAAGCATTTAGTTGCAATGTTTTCAACCAACTGTTAAGCCCTTCTCAGCTCAGAGCCATAAATGTTTTTGTAATTCAAGGATCAACGCTTTCCAACGCAGTTTTAGTGACTTCCCCGTGACTGAACTGCTGGAATCATTATTGACTTCTAGTCAGTTTAAACCTACTCAAACTCTGGTGAGGCAGGCTCTTGGCTGTTAGTGAGAATACATGTTAGAAGTCAACGTTTTCAGAGGTTACAACGTGGATACCAACAGTGACTGAACCTTTAAGCCTGGACGCTGAAGTGCCAAATCTGACCAATTCTCAGTCTACCGCCAAAACACCGTCTATAACATTGACGTTATACATCTGAAACGTATTGCATACCCCGCGATAGGCCAAAAATGTCCTCCTATGTGCAGGTGGGAAGGGCAGCTTCATCAGCTAGCAGACAATACAGGTTCCTCCCTTCGAAGTTTTCTGCGGTCATTCTCCTCAGCCTCTTTATCACTTCCAAGCCTCTTACTACATTTTCTTCGAGCAAGCACCTGCTAAAATCAACATGGAAAACATATGGTTCTTCCACAGGAAACAAAATTGAACTGAACATTAGCGAGGTGCCGATGGCTTTTGCATTATCCAGACCGGCTGACGGTATGCGGAGTCAAACGAGTACAACCCAACTTGAACCAGAGAGGACTCCAGAGGAAAGCCCTCTTGACAACACCAATCTGCAACCCTACAAAACTGGTATGAAACTTCCTTTAAAATACCGATATATTCATATCTGATAAATTGTGCATAAGTTCGTAGAGAAAATGTTGGGGATTCAGACGGAACGCATTACGTTCTTCGTTCAGAATTATTGGTATGTTTATTACTGATACATGTGTGATTCATCACTTGTGACAATTGCGTCGCCAATTTGCTCCACCCAAATGCCTACTTCGCTGTTAACGTAAACTGGGTGCAAAGTCCCTCGCTCCCAGCATACAGATGCAGCACTTGTTTCTCACATACCTTCTGGCTTCAAGGAATACATTCAAATGAGCCCAAAATAATTATGTTTAAAGCTGATTCCACCATTCACCCTGACAAAATGACCTGCCTTCCTTCCACCGTGTGAATTCTCTGCTCCAGTTACCTTAAGTACTGATAGGAGGGGAGGGCATATTTAAATAATTCAATCGACCCCAATTTTGAGGCTGTGTGGGAGAGTTCTTTGAACGGATTTTAGCAGGCCGAAGGAGAAGTTACGCGAGGCCTAATGTGCCTTGTAGCTCAGTTGGTAGAGCGTTAGCTGTAGATTCCTTATTGACATTAGTTCGAAACTCATCGAGGCTGCGAAATCCTTCCAAGTAGGTCAATTGCATATAAAACAGTTGAGGTGAAAGATAGTCGTCTTATGGTGCTTGGATCGACTAACAGGTGTTCGAGTTCTCCAAGCCGGGGTCCTGACCGATGGGTACGTAGAAATATCAAGGGATAAAAGATTATCGAAATGTGCCGCAGCCGTAACAATAACTACGATGACCAAAGCATATTACCGCTTCACCACTGTGCGGGCTGTAGTCTACGAAAACCTCCCTTAACCCTCCGTTATTCCGTCTGTCGTTTAGCAAGACTGTGTCCTGTCGCCATTCCTTTTTAAATACGCCATTGACCGGATCCCCGGAAAGACCCTACAGGAAAATGGCCCTATTTAGCCTAAAGCTGCAGGCCAGTTGAGTGGTCTCCATTATGCCGAGGATATCGCTTTACCGGTTTCAAGCTTTGGCGATCTACAATCTACTGTGAAAGAGGCCGCGGAATCGATCGGTTTTTGCATACACCTTGGGACAATCAAAATGCTTTTATGCTGCATCCCTGCCCAAGAGAAGGCACCCCTCACAATAATGGGCTCTCAACTTGAAGAAGTAGACAGTTTCCAATAGCATGAAGCAAGGTTGCTGCCAAATGGAGAGATTAGGGACAATACTTTGTCCCAATTTTACGCAGTGTGACGAGTTTTCGTCAGCCTTCGAAGGTGTCTATGGACCTGACGGGCTATTTCTGTCTCCATAAAGGTCAGCATAAAGTGCAGCTGTATGGTCTGTTCTTCTATACGGTTGCGAATGCTTGGCTATGCGTGCGGAAGATGAAAGGAGACTGGAAGCCTTTGGCCACTACTGTTTGAGGACCATCGCAGCTGCCAAACTGAGTGTGAATTCGTTGGATGAGCATTCCTATGTTATCGACTTCATGGTTGTTTTGGAAGCCAAAAAGCTGAATGATTTTCGTTGCCTTCCTTTAAACCATTGTCTTGATTTCACGGCTAATCGAGAATATCAGGCAAAGACAGCTGCTTCCTTTGTTTTCCTTTTCTCGAAATATTTGAGATTAGTAAACGTGTCATTACGTCAGCGTTGCCAAGAGGACAGATTGATGTTGCGCGAGAGCAGTGTTTTCTCGTTGGTCTATAATAAGTTCTGTCACTTAATCAGTGATCAGCTAGCCTATCGGCGTTCATTGGGTTTGTCGATAAATTAGGCTACAGCGACTATTTTCTTTACGCATCGTCTGATTATTAATTCAGTGTCTCGGCACGAGCTAAGGGCTGACCGGATTTTGAAAAAAATGGAAGACTAAGGTTTTCTTTGATTATTTTCCTAAATGGAGCATTTACTTACGCAACTGAACATAACATTCTTGCTAACTATTCATTAAACTCCTTTCCCCGAAGATTCTATTAAAGAATCACGGCCAGGAATCCATGATCCGATCGAAAAAAATCCCTCGACTCCTTCTGCAGACAGTATGAAGGACGCTTACAAGTCGGTTATTTCTTCGATATCCGAACATTCACCGACGGCTTTCAAACCTGGAAAAAAGCCTATTTCTAGCAAGCTAACCAAATCTGGCAAACTTACTGCTCAGACGCTAACGTACGTTTCTGCTGGGTCAACCTGGTTATTTTCAAGACTTGTTTTGAAGACTGTCATATTACCTTATTTGCGCAAACCGTCGAGCAAAAGTATAACAAGGCTCTGCTTAACTTCTAATGGAACTGAATATTTCATAAGAGAGTTGGTTTGTGGTAAAGGATGCACGAATATGCCCTGGGAAAAGAAAAACAATTTCTGCTAGTCACCATAGCAGGATAAGAGGGGGAAAGTTTTTATTACCTCATTGAACAGTTTTTTTCCTCGTAACTGTCTACTTACTGCTATCTCCCAGGGTCGTGTGGCCTTCAAGCGTCAAAAGAAGGCTATGATTTTAAATGTGGCTTGCAACTAAGTATAGTGGACAAGTCTAAGCAGCAACTGTGACGCAGAGAAATAAAAAGACAACAACGGTTCCGAGACTCATCTATGGTTCACCCGGCGTTCTCGACGGCGCCTACGGTAACTTTGGCTAGATTTTAGTGAAAGAAGACACGCCGGATCTACCCCACACTCTCACCATTTCAAGACCTGTGCATGAGATCAAGTAGAAAGTCGAGAAGCCCGGCGATGGGCGAGGGCGCCGGCAGCTGTCATGACCAACAATCAATTCACGTACTAGCAACACACATTGACAGGTGGAATGCCGACTGGGAGAGCTATAAAGGTCACATTATTTAAGTTTTTACATTATAACTCTCATACCGGCAGTCAGCCAGTCGGACAGTCGAAACATCGGTGTCGACTCTGTCCACCAGGAGATTTAATGAAGTAAAACAACGCGGTATCATCCGTGCAATTAAAGTGAACGAAGACACGCGCAGAATTTACCCCACTATCTCCACTCCTACACCGATATCCGGTATCTAGACAAGAGTCAAGCAGGCTAGAGATGGAGGAAAGCGCAGACAGCTGGCGCGGACAACGATAAACATGCGTACCAATAGCACATATCGCTAGGTAGGCTCTCGATTGGGATCGAAATAAAGGTGACATTACGATAGAGCCACTGGGCCTGACCTTCAGCACGCAGTTAGCCATTTCACACAACAAAACACACACTGGACTGACTGCGGTGTCCCAGTTATTCCGTCAGTTGAAAACTCTCCAGGTCGCAGCTTTTAGCGTTCCGTGATAGTTTAAAGTGCGTTGGATTAACTACAGCGGTTAGCATAAGTAAGAGGGAACAAGCCTAAGAAACAAAGCGAAGCAGGTGAATAAATAGTCTAGAGCTGCCTCAAAAGACCAAAACACTAGCCAGTTTAATAATTATATTCCATTACGTAGAGATCATTGTTGGGTTCTTAAGTCGTTAAGTGGTCAGTTGGTGGGTCCCCTCGAGATGAATAACCTCGAAAATGCTGCAAATAGCCCCTCCCTCGCCCTTTCTTATCTGACTGCTACTGCGCAATGTTTGTTTTTCTGCGGTATAGTCATCATCAAATGGAGTTGTCTCAGCCTCCACAACAGCCTAGTTCCATGAAAGGTGGTGTTCAAGAAGGTCATTCGGGTGGAGAGGAGACGCTGCCACTTGGAGCTATGGGTAAAGCTGTAGATGGCGCCGTCGTTGATGAGCCCCGACGACGCAGCAGACGAGCAGCCACTTCTGACAGAAACCTACTCTGGCCTGATGGCATTATTCCGTATGAAATGAATTTAGTAGTATTATCTGGTGAGTTGCTTTTTTGTTATTTCAGCAAGACAACTTCAGGTAGGCGAACCAACTGGCGTGCCATTTGCAGAGTGAATGTACAATCGGTGACAGATTGATTTACCTCCCTGAAGGCCTTTTATTTCTCATAGCTGCCTACTTATTTTGCAGACTTTGTCAGCAAGTACAGCTGCTCACTAAAAAACAATCCCTTTCGATAGAAGAATGATCCCTCCCCCCCCCCACGCAAATAGAACAAGTCTATTTCGGCGGAGTTAGCTGTGATAGCATACCTTATAGCCACTTGGCTCCAACCTTGTGTCTTACAGTAAAAGTTAGTTTTGGTTTTTGAATTAAGTTAAGTGTAAGACTACAGTTTAGGGTTATGGGAAGTAAAAGGGTAACAGTTGGGGAAGTGAGAAGGTTTGGGGTTATATATTAAGAAATATTTGCGCAGTTTTGTATATTATTATACATAATCGCGAATAGCCGTATCTTATCATCCTTACAAACGGAGTACTTTTATAGGAGTGTCATAGGTAAGAAGCTATTGTACGTTTTAGTAAATATGGAAAATCGCTCCCCCAAGCAAATCAGCCGAGGCCATTTTTGCAAGTTACCAACGGTAGTGCACATTATTGGC
>JAYGXS010000005.1:60488155-60499133 GCA_036362985.1 Ligula intestinalis
GTTAGACTAATGTTAAGGGTTACGGGAAGAGCAAAGGGTAAAAGTAAGGGAAGAGAAACAGTTTAAGGGTTATGAATAGCGAAATATTTGAGCAGTTTTGTATGGTTAAATACATACTCCCGAAAAGCCGTATCTTGTCATCCTAACGAAAGGATTAATTTTATAGAAGCATCATAGGCAATAAGCTATTGTGAGTTTCAGTAAATAGGAAAAGAGCCTACCTTTCATGGTCTTACTTCAATCGCTAAATTCGAAATATATTCGAGGCACCTTCTGTGGGGAGGCTGCAGAGTAGTTTTAAGGACATTTTGCAAAGTAAAAACCATCAAAGGGCTGAGTGCGAGGCTTTTTAACAATAATAAACATATCCGGGTATTCATCATCATTCAGCATTCAGTGATAGCCAGCTAACCCGAAGGGGAAATTGTTGTCTATTAAATTTTTTCACAATGCTACCTTCTTCGCATTTGACTCAGGCCATTTCAAGTCAGGCCGCGTAAATGAAGACTCACTAATGATTAATGTTAATCCTCCGCATTTGGATATTCACGTGAAGATTATCAAATGGTTGATTAAATGCACTCAATGTTCGGTCAGTTGTTGGAAGTGCACCAGTCTTGATATTAAAATTGAGTCGAGAAACTAACGTTTTCAGCACAAGTTGTAGTACTCAGTGTAGTGTAAAACGTGAAGTTTAGAAAAAAGTTGTTCATCACTCGCAAATCTACATAAACGCATGTACGAAAAGTTAGGAATAATCACGAAAATACCTTCGACAGATTTGGTGCTCTAAAGAAATAAAAGAAATAAATAAAATAAATGAAGAAAAATTCTCTTAGAAATCTCCAATTTCTGGAGACGTAATAATAGGTATAAGTTATAAAAAAATAAGAAAAATACTTCCGTTTGTTGAATTGATATTCAAACACCTTTCTTTTCATACAAATATCGTTTTCTTAACCAACATTATTTAAACATATAGCAGTTCTATAATTTGAATAATTTACACATCGACTTTCAAATTTCGATAAAGTTTACAAGATTTACAGTGTTTTCAAGTGTTATTCCATTAGCGTCTTACGTAATAACATAGGAAATTCCTTCGATATGAGATAATTCCCAAGTTTATCAAAATTTACGGTAATTTCTCCCAAAAAATCTCAATAAAATGATGATTTTCCTAATTTAAAGGCTTTCGCAGAATTGAATCCTTTCAATGAATCAAAATAGTGTTGCCAAAAATGTGCTTAAGTACCAATACAAGTTTCATCAGGAAAGTTGCATGGTCCTCAGCGACTTCTGTACTAAACTACCGAATCTAATTTCTTTACGTACTTTGCACGACTTCTGAGACATACTATACATCGTGGTAAATGAGGATATAGGCGGTAACTATTTAGTAGTATTCCGGTAAGGCAGAAGGCGATCCTAGAATACGTATTTCTGGCTATTGGCCGTCATCAGCAAGGAGTTGCCCAACTCTAATGTAGCCGCTAAAATTGCTGCAACACCCGAGTTTCGAACTCGCATCTTGCCGGCCAGGGGCAGACGTCCTTACCATGTAGCCATCGAGTTCGCTGTTTTTCCGGTTGTTGATCGGCAGTATATAGTGTTTGATTGTACACCAATCTATCGCTCAGGATCCACCCATCCTGGATTTATGCTTGCGAATTCGGGCCAACCGATTGTGTTCCCGCAAGCGTATTAATTGATATGTTACTAGCTTAGTATCAGTAAGTCATCTTTTTTACGCTATGCTAGTAGTATTCCGCCAAGGCAGAAGGCAATCCTAGAAAACGTATTTCTGACTATGGGCCGTCATCAGCTATGCGAAGCCCAACTCAAATGCAGCCGCTGAAATTGCTGTCACACTCAATTTTTGAACTCGCGTCTCGTCTAAACAACTGGCACGACAGCGAACACGATGGCTCAATGGTTAGGACGTCTGCCCCTGACTGGCAGTCAACAGTAATCTCTTACGGCAAACACGAACCCATGCGCAAATGCACCCGCTTATAGATTGTACGCTGACACAAGGAATTCTCATAGTCATCTTCTCTAACTACAAACTTACGCACAACTTCACATAGCAGGTAGTCCGGGTAGGCGTACAAAAAGGCCAGACTAAATTGCTGCAATGCTAAACACCGAGGATATTCTGATAAACATGACAACAAAACTGTATACTTCACTCTTATTAGTAAACACTGTGAACCTGCATGAGTCTCTACGAAAGTAGAAGAGCGGAGCGTTTTCAGATACTTTACTGTTATAGGATTTCAACAGATACAGTTCGATGGTGGTCTGCATCTAGGTCGCTCTCTACACTTCTCAATTTTACTGTTTCCGATGGAAGCATTATAGTCCCTGCGTATAGCATTCCCACTTATCCAGCTTCGAGAGCTGAAGATGACGGAGGCTCTATCGATCCAACTAGAATTTATTTCGGCAGACGTATACGTTCGAGGACGCTGGCCAAAAGAGCAACTGACTCACAAATGTTTGATCCCACCTCTCTGCATTTTTTTGTCCTAAATGCTTTTGGTTATTAATTTTTATGCTTCAATTGCCTCTCAATTCATGTCTTGCAGAAAAATTATTCCCCTGAATTTTCACCAATTGCACCTCTATTCTTCCTGACAACCTTGAATTACCGCACGCTTGTGATTTATTTCACCTATGTTACATGTAACGCTTACACCAAATGTTGTATTGGAACCTCAACAAAGACTGGGCAAAGGTTGCCATCGTGAAGGCAATGCGAGAATGGGAAAAGGAGACCTGCCTCAGTTTTGTGGAGCGGCAGCCTCAACATCAGTCCTACCTGATCTTCACGGTTACGCCTTGCGAGTAAGATTTTACAGTATTCAACATGTAATCGTGATAGCACCAGACTACTAGCATCTTTTTACTAATGACTCAAAAGCTGGCGAAATTTTGTTAGGGATTCATGTTAATTGACACCATAGTTTACCATACTTAATTATATACTCAATTCATTGTTTCTTATTATTATATTTAGTTGAATTATTAGTTTATTACTTTGTCTTATAAGTTTGCGTTTAATTTAAGTTTAGTTTAAGCTTAGTTGAAGCATAGGTTAAGTGTAATTTAGTTCAATCTTTGTTTAGGTTTTTGTCTTCTTAGTTGCTTTCATTAGTTTTATCTCAGCGTCAGTTAGGTTAAGTGTTTATTGAGCTGTCACAGTAAACTATAGGGTTGTTGATAATGAACTTTTACTAATTAAAAAAACTCAGCTACTTTCAATTAACTGGCTTCTCAGATATTTCAGTAGATATGGCTGAACCGCATTAAATTGCATGATAAAATGACCGGAAACAAACTGAAAATGTAAACAGTATTAAGCAGTAGAAGAAAACTCGATCGCTAGGACACTATTTTTATTTGCCTGACGTTTCAAAATCCGTCGCGGAATCATCTTCCGAGACATACTCAAAGTTCAGAAGCAGAAACAGTTTGTGCGTGCACAGGGTTCCGCCGTCATGTAAATCAACAAAGAGTGCCAGCGATCGAGTTGTCTTCTTCTTCTTCTCAATTGCTCGCATTAGCAATAAACAGCATTGTATAAGTTCTGTGCGTCGCCCGCATGGCGAGGTCGGCGTTTAGAGGTTTTTGTGTTGGGGGAGGGAGGTAATTGGGAGGTATTTGGGCTAGGTTGTGGGGGGATACATGAGGGATAATTGCTGCTATTTGCGCGCAGCGAACGACTGTCACTGGGAGGTGAGAGCAAAATGCGATCGTCACCTGGCATCGGGGTCAGTCATGGAAGTGCTAGGGCTTATAGAAGCTTCTTTTGCCAACACAACACCACGCTTTTGGCTGGGTGGCTGGCTGAAGATGATGTTCAGTGCTTCCAGCATATTTGTAACTTTACTGAACACTTTGGTCTTTAGGCCACTACAATCTCTGCGAGAGGCGACTGCATCAAAGAAGGCCACTTGCTTCGTTTGTTCACACTTTATCGTAAACTGCATGTCCGGAAAGACACTTTTGAGACGTCTCTTAACATAATAAACTGATCACATTTGAAATTGCAGTCAATGGTTTTAGGAACCAGCGCCTCTATTATTGTAGGACCGCTCCGCATTGAATCCGGAAATTGGTGAACTTATGCGTGTACCCTTCATGTGCTCGTAGCTTCGCCGGCAGGAGTTAAGTACCTCTTGTGACAGAACGGCCCACTGGTTTATCAGCAAGAGCTTTAATCTGCTCCACCCAAAATTTGTGCTTAGGCTGAGTTAAAGCAGAATAAGTGACGACTCGGAGAGCGTACAGGCAAACTGCAAATTCATACGTATGAATTACTCATTTCTGCTAAAGTCTCTAAAAAAGAATCCGTGACGGATTTCGAAACGTCAGGCGACTAAAAGCCTAGCCCTAGCTATAAAATCTTCTTAGTGTCATTGATATCCTTGGACGCGCATGTTCGCTTGTACTGCGCATTTATTTGTGCAAGATGCACTCAAATCGGCTCGACGATGGGTAACATTTAGCCTTCGTGAGACCTCAACCTATGTGCAGATGCAGTTTATGCACAAGTGTTTTAACAATAACGCGTTGTTCAGGTGTGTTGCATATAAAACCCGGGTGAATGCGGAACCAAGGAGACTTGCGATGTCTCTAAATGGCAAAAGAATGGTCCATGCGATTATTCTTGATTGTCAGACTGCAAGGCTGTGATGGCAACGTCAGATAACTGACCAAGAGAAGACCAGATACTGCGCGTTCATGAGCAAAGGGTGCACCCAAATGCTTACGCAGGCAGTGCTTGACGGAGCCTGCGAAAGGGAGGCGATTCGCGAAACAGTACGGGGTCTAATAAATTCCATAAATTGCATGATGCAACTATTTATCGTATTTGTACTTTTGGGGACATTATCAGTATTGTCAACATCTCAATCTTGCTTATTTTTGAAATCGTCAAAGGTGTTGTTCACGCGTTGGCCGTCGGATTCCCCCAGCGCCACAAAATATTTCAATCAACGGTGAGTGCGGTGGACAGAGGGGTGTTTTGCACGAAATTGGACATGCTATTGGATTTTGGCATGAGCATGCTCGTCCCGATCGAGATGGTGAGTTTTAACTGAAAGTCGAGTCGACTAAATAATCTAGGCAGTATTGTGTCTTAAAACCAGTCAGTATCAGACAGTATATTTGTAGTAAATGACCGAAGCCCTTAATAACTTCATTGAAATGGTACTGGAATGCATGAATTGTAGTGAAATAGGCAAAAATTGTTACAAATCGTTTTTGTTCTGCAAAAATGCGTAAAACTATTTTGAAAACATGAATGGTTGAGATGGCGAGGCGTTTGCGGAATGGCAGCGTACAAAAAGTTTATTGTATATGAAGTATGACATATTGGTCTGCGCATCTTTATTGTTAATAAAACTTTATTGAAATCGAAAGAGTAATTGTTTTGTTTGCAGTTCCGTTTGTTGTGTTTGTCATCATTTATGTTAGGTGGCTGTTGAGTTTTAACATCCCCTTGGGCGTGCACATCTCCACCTTTTTCTGACTCCTTGCTACAGGTGAATATATCAGTCAAAAATAATATTCCTGACGTTTTGTATACGCTCAACTAAAACCAGGTTGAGTGGCTCTAAACACAAACAGGTACACGAACTAGACATCGAAAATCACAAACAAGGAACTGACCACACACGCCAGACGAAATTTTCAGAAGGCCACCAACATATAAGGGCGATATAATTCGATATTATTAGAGAACTAAGGACTGAATCGTAGGCCCGGTTAGCGATCATAAAGTGACATACACTACAGGCAGGGTAACCTGATTTGCGCTTTCAGGGTGTTTATGCCTCAGGGTTTCAACCTGGCAGCATCCACACGCAGATGTGTATTCCTGTCACATGTCCTTGGTTATAGTGTTAAACAATCCTACAGGTGACCTTGTAATAGGGGGAAATATGGAGATACCTTGCAAATCTGCAAGTGCAGTGGAGCCTTTGGTGACGAGTAGCTCCATCTGCGAGCATTTCGGGCAACAAGAGCGCCACTCACAATCATGTTTTTTTCATTGACGAGCTTCCACTCAAAAATGAGTTATCAGTGCGCGTGTTTGCCCATGTCCGCCGTTGAGTCTCGTGTGTGCTTGTTGACCTACAGCCAATCACTGAACTGATGCAGTTTTATTGGGTGCGTTTCGCAAGACAAACGTTTTAGATGACGATTTCAGTGCAGGAACGGAGTGAACTCATTCATTGCGGTTCCGATGTATAACTTAATTTTCTGACGATCGTTTCCCTATTCAGTATAACGTTGTGGAATACGCACTACGTTAGTTGTTCAATTTATTGGGTTTCCTTCCTGTCAGGCTGTCTGTCCTGCGTCCATTACTGTCCTGTCAGATTATATAATCAAGTAAAATATTAGGAGGCGTGCTGAATAGAATATTTATATCAGGTCTTGCTTTGATTACTCTTGCGTTTTAACATTTTATTTTTACTTCTTCCCAGCATTGGAAACACTCAACGCGTAACAACCCAGTCATTGCAACCTTTTTTCTGCTCTTTTTCCAGCATCAGTTGTAATTCTGAAGGAAAACATTTTACCCAAGGAGCTATACAACTTTGAAGCGAAGAAATTGGAGGAAGTTGATTCTTTGGACGAGCCATACGACTATGATTCTATTATGCACTACAAAAGAACACTTTTCGCCAAGCCGGGCAAGGTGGAGACGATAAGGCCTAAAGATCCAAAGGCAATAATTGGCTTGCTACCACATCTCAGTGCGGGTGATATAAGACAGACAAACAAGCTCTACAAATGCCCCTGTAGGTGCAATTAAACCCAGTTTGTGTCTTTCACTTACGTTTGTGCTTAGAAAGCTTTGGATGCGGGGCCTTGTGTGACTTTTGTGACCTTCTGTACAATTACTCGGCGTACGCACAGATTTATATTTGACGGACTTAATGCTATTTTACGTTTTTATGAAAAATATATAAAGTATAAACCTTTTGCAGTTTGATTTATTCGTTATTAATTTGCGCATTTTTGCGCTCCCGTGCATAAAAACCATTTATACTGTACAGTTGATCAGTTAATTTTCATATAGCCATTACCTCAATAGCAAGTTTCTGTGTAACAATTACACATTCTTATGTTAGTAAATAATATTTTGCCGACCAATTGAGGCCGTTATTTTTTTACTTATGGCACTAAGTCTACCGCTATAATAGTTTTGGGTAGACGCCACGTGCGCTTACTTCGCGCAACATAATTATTTTTTTGTCGATACCACGATATTTTTTTCTGCTGTACAATGCGCTGTATATATATATATATATTCACTCAGGAATGTGCGAACACCGATCGAATAGGCTTCCGAACTAAACAAAGGCTAATAAGCCCGAAACAGTTCTGTATCAGGTTACCCCCAGACGCTGTCATACCCCCCTTACTGCTATTATGACTTGGCCGGAATCGGCCTGGCAGGCGGTCACCCGTTGGGGACCTCTGACCACCACATGAACTTTGTTTAGTTCGGAAGCCTATTCGATCGGTGTTCGCACATTCCTGAGTGAATATATACCCGATCAGCAGTGACAGCAAATGGCAGGTGGCGAGGCGCTGATGAACTGCGGTTCGATGAAGTGCTTATGACCCATCTGATAGACACCAGTGGTGGACCAACTGCGCCGTCTGTAAGCGCGTTTGTTTGTGTTGTCCGACCAGCTAGTGTTCAGGTTTATGCTTGGCTGATGAAGGCTAATAAGCCCGAAACAGTTCTGTATCAGGTTACCCCCAGACGCTGTCATACCCCCCTTACTGATGTATATATATATATATATATATATTCGTCTGGCGATTTTTTGTCCAGAAAATTTATTTGGTTTCTGCCATTTAACCTTTAAGCCATCTCTATTATTTCATACTACAAAAGAAGTTGGGAAAAATGTAGAATATAAATGTTACAAGTGACTGATTTAACGTTTTTTTCCCTTAAATGCTAAAACAGTCACAACCTGTAGATAGGACTGCTGTCCGCCGTGTTTGCAGTCCACGAAGCAGTCACTACATAAAGGGCGATCTTATCGATTGCCATGGATACCACTTTTATGTCTTCTGTCTTAAAAGAGCAGGTGGGAAGCAAATGTGCATTTTGGATAGGTTTTCACCGGACTATGGGAAGTGGGTAAGAGGTACACACGCGGTCAACTTTGTTCATCATCACATGCAACTCGGTCGATAATCGGCGGCTAGTATTGTGATAGGCAGGCTTTGTTGAAACCGTACCAGGAGGAGAGGGGAGGAGAAAGAAGATGCAAAACATTGCAAACAGTTAAGTGACCGTAGCCTCACCAAGCGTGGCCATCGTGTGGACCTCAGGGGAAGCCTTTTGGGTGATTTAAAAGGTCCCATCAAACTAACCTAAGACTTTCGGTCAAAACCTGCTAGCACTAGCAGAAGCAACCGCCATTCAGTTAAAGAAAGCCAGTCCTGTGCGCACAAAATAACATCCGAGCTTGGCATGGCCAACGGTCACTTAACTGCACGCACTATTTCGCGTCTAATTTCTCTATCCTCCCTCCCCCTGCCTCCCGTTCCGGCATCCACAAACCCTCAGTCCCGCGTAATTAGCCGCCCACTATCAACCCCAATCCCCTCCGCCCCTATTCTCTTGACTCATTTTTATGTAAGAACGAATATTTTGGATCGCATGTTCACCTCTGACCACGTTAACTTATGAATCTAATGGTCCAGTGAAAATCTATCGAAAGTTTTCACTTGATCATCAAATACTCTTCTGAATTTTTTGATTGAAGTGTTCGCTACTTCTGGCTCAGTGGACATCACCGACCGGTGAAGCTGAAACCTCCAGTTTTGATACCCCACCTGTTTGTTTTCAGAACCAATGGGTCCTTCGTCATGAAAACGTAATGCGCTACATTTTACAGCTATTAAGTTCGTCGTCTAATGGCTGACTTGAGAAGGTGGCATATTTGTATTATATTGGCTGTTGCAGATGCAAAAAAGTGGACATTTCACTTTGCGCATGATTGTGCCCTTTGCAAAGTATGCACACTGGAATATTTTGTTTTGATTTGAAAGGAACGATGAGGATTTTGACTCTCATATGAAATTATGTAGGGATTCGCAGACGGTCGAAAAAGCAAAGTAGCACGGCCAATGTACAAATCGGTAAAATAAGATTGTCTTAGAAACCCCTCTGCCCTAGTTCTGCGGTTAGTTTTTGTTGTCCTCATTTCGATTTAGTTAAACTGTGGTTTTTATTTAGTTTTTTAGTATGGTTGTTAACCACCAAAGATTGATAAAGATGCGTAATGATTAATGTATGCTCACCTCTCTAAAAATAGCTCAACTGAACTAAACTAACAACAACATGTAAACAAATAAAATAAATACGAAACTGAAACTTAATAAAGCCACCGGTGCTACAAGACAGAATTCTGGGGATAGGGGTATGTATGTTGTTACTGCTACCCAAATGTCATCCGTCGTACTCCGCGTGGCATTTCGGCCTCAAATTTCCAAGCCCTCAAATTGTTTAACTTAACCTTTAAAACGACATATAACAGTACCGCATAGGATTGTTTTAAGGAAGAATTGCTACTGACATAGGTGTTCGCCTCCTTTACAGCATCTTATTATAGTGTTGCAAACATCTGTCTAAAATTCAGCCTGTGGACGAACACTCCTGCAATCCGCCGGCACATTTTCATCTCCGAAAATTCAATCCCTTCTGGTGGAGGAAAGCTTCTGTCAGTGGAGAATTAGAGTGGAACAGGATGAGCACATCTACTTACAGTTCATGCACATGGATATGCCTTCAGCAGTTGATTCCACTCAACCTTTGATGAACACGGCTGAAGAATGTAAAGACGGATATGTTGAGGTCCACGACGGATATTACGGCAACTCCATCCTGCTTGGTATGTGGGAAAGACTGAGTTGGTAGGTTATATATATGTTGTATTATTCTGGGGATTTCAACTGGAGTGGGTTCGTTAATTCTGTTAGCATTGCATATAGCTACCACAGATGCTGTCCTTTACATTCTTGCCCCAGTCACACGTAGCTTGAGAAGGTGTCCGCGCAATCTAGTAGTAGTGACTGGCTCAAAGAAATCGTTGGATGCTAGGCAACAAATTTGATCCCACAGCATGCGAAACGCCTGTATCAGGTCACCGTGCAGCTGTCTGTAATCCACAGGAAATAAGCCAAGATTGGTTAGTCATGTCTCGTAAGGAAGGTACGCTTGGCCTCACACTAACTTAGTTGCCCGTCGTTGTACCCTCTCAGGGTTTTTTTGTCTTTGACTGTCCAAGGTTTCCAGGCTTGAATGGCCATTCCAGTTGGGGTCGCACAAACGCGCCAAAGACCTTGCCAAAGACCTTGCCAAAGACAACTTTATCAAACTGAACAAAGGCGCGCTTGATTAGATACAAGCTGTGGAATAGGTCAGTCAGTATCAGTCAGTTTATTTGAAATAAATGACCGAAGTCTGTAATCCAGTTCAGGCGATTTCCTGTTATCCCAAAGTCAGTCAGTTTTCGCATGAGGCGCTGATGTGGAACGCAATAAAATGCCTTGGTGATTTCAAAGTCAATAACATCTACTGGGTGTCCTTCATTCAAGAGGTATTTGTCCAGTGTTCAAGCGTTGTGATAAGATTGGTAAGACAAGATCTCTTTTCATAGAAACCATGCTGGACTGAGCTGATTTGGCGGCGAAATGTATCGAGCGATAAAATCGATTTTTAATCATCCTTTCCATCAGCTTACAACAGATGCATGTCAAACTAACCGGTCGGTAGTTGGTGGGATAGTGTCGTGATCCTCCCTTATGTATGGGAAGGATATTTGCCACCTTCCATGTTTCAGGTATTTTACCAGCTCCGAGAGATTTTCGAAAGATTATAGTGAGTGTAATGGTTGACCGGTCGGCAAACCCGTTTGTGCACACAACAGCA
>JAYGXS010000005.1:60499233-60578110 GCA_036362985.1 Ligula intestinalis
TCAACCATTACACCTTAAACACACACAGGGCTAAAGGCGTGTCCCGTACATACATCAGAAAGCCGCGCTAAATAAACGCAGAAGCCGGTAATGAGTGTTTTAAAGCAGGTTGCGTACACTTCGGTGGTGGTCGATGTGCGTAAGGGGAACTAGGCGACACGCATTACCAATGAAGCTATGCATTTCATATTGCTATTGTAATAAGTCCTATTCTTGTAGATTGTGAATAAAAATGACAATTCAAAGTCTGAACTCTTCCTGCAAGGGGGATGGACGCCCGATTACTGGGATTATAGACTCCTATCGCTTGCAAATTCGCTTTTATGAAATAATGAATTGCATTCTACTAGTACTGTTTACTAAATTACTTATGGTGAACATTATAAGTGTGCATGTCAGCCAGTGCTTAGTTTATGGTTCACGGTTTACGCCGTTGAATGCTCATGTGCTTGTTTGAATATAATTCACCCTTTTTTTGAACGTTTGAGAAACGAAGATAGGGAGCGCATTCGTAAAACTGTGGCTGGAACGTATTATGACTTGGCAGACAACTGAATAGCAAAGCTTGGCCGCGTTCGGATGTTCATGGATTTTGTAATAGCTTTGCAGAGCTTCTGCTGCTAAGCTATCTGTGAGATTTAATCCAAAGTTCCTCAGTTACAACTTTTTAGATGGCAAAAACAGCAGGAAATATTGGATCCATGAAATTTCACGAGAAGTCATCAACGACATCCACTCCAATGCAGCAAAGAGTAACATATAAACCATACACAAAATATCAGTAAAGTACCTTATTGTTATTTGTTGCGGACAAAGACAGAGGGACTTCCAGGAAGCCATTGTCTGGCTTATTTGAAGTCCTAAGCTCGAGGTGCCCAAATATAATGTAGAAGTGGAGATTGCCATCCCATACGAGTATAGAACTTACGTCTCTCTGGTCAGAGTCACGTGTTCTGTAATGGAGGAACGAGGAAACCAATTTTCCTGTTTGAATAGCTAACTTGGTAGCTGCTCCTTCTTTATAGCTGCCTATTGCCACTGATGACCCCAAAACTTCCTTCCGAGTACCTTTTCGAGCAGGAATAACTCGTAGCCTGCGCTACCCGAAGGCAGCCTAAATAAGGCGGTCAACAACATACCTACACAGACAGTTAGAGCATGTGGTCAGCCAAGCCTTGCCTACACAATATCTGGCACTCAGATGTACACAGTCCACTTTCAACATTTTTACTGAACTCCTTTTCCTCTGTTACTCTTTCCACCTTGGATTTAACTCTCTAATTTTACTAAGTAGCATTCATGAATGCCTTTTACCTTTGACCTTCCTGTATCAATTCAATTTTCCATGCTTCTCATTTGTTACTCTTCAATGCATTGAAGTGGACAAAGCTGATGAGCCATAGTCCAGATAAATAAAAAGGTATGCAGTTTCAGACAAGAAACAATGTGGGAGTAACTAAATAGAGCTAGATTGTGTTATCGGAAGCACATCTGAACACCAAGGTAAACCAGTTTCTTTCATTAAAAGTAAGCTTTTTAAGGTCTCCTGAAGAAGCTTTACATATCCTTTGTGGCAGGATGACCATTGGACTGTGGATGGTTAGGTGTCAGCGTTACATTTTGAAACCGTGTGTAAAGTGGTTTTGATAGTCATTGCAAAAACTCGTCCGTTTGTTTTGCTCTGTCCAGGTCGCTACTGTGGATCAGTAATACCCTCACCTGTGTTGTCCTCGGGATCAAGAATGTGGATCGACTACAAACGTGCAGCTGGATCAGCAAGTGGGGGATTCGTCGCTGATTATAAAGGTGAGGCAAAATCATGACGGAAGTTGTCACATTTGCAAAGACCGGAGATACCACGGCGTAGTTTTAACGGATAAACAGTTTACGTTGTCGATAGCCTTGTGAGTCCTTTTGATGATAGAATCTCTAAATAGGTTTTGTCTATAAGAAACGCTGTAAGAAATGTTATCAGTAAGAAAGATAAACAAACCCGTTAGTGGATCAATATCAACTGCCTCATGAAAATGAGCTGAAAGTATTGCTGAATGTTGACCTTACTCTCAGAAAGAGCTGTTTTGCCATCTTACCTTGCATTCGAATATAACTATTACACTATTATCACAGGATTGTGGACCGATTAAGAACTAGCTTTGTCATTAATTTGCCTGTACTATTTTTCTACAGGTCTTGCAGCTCCTCTGGACGGCTTTCGCATCCTCCATATAGCCTAAATAATAAAAAAAATTTAACGCAACGAAATAGGCGCTCTCCAAATGGCTTAGTAGGGTGCGGGTGTACACATTAGTTAAAGTCATACTACTATGATGCATGACTGTCAGGTGAAGATAGCCAAGCTGCCCTTTAAGGTTGAGTTTTGGAGAAACATGTCTTATGAAACCCGATATGTTGATCCTATTTTCGTCATAACAGACACACTACGTGGACGTGAATGGATCGTTGATGAAATGCCTCCTCCATATCTTCTGCGCAGTAAAGAAAAAAAATTACCCTTCTCCATGTTGGGACGTATCTTCGTTAGCAGAAGCACGTCTGAGAATTCAACGTAAACTAAGCAGCATCTAAATTATTTATAGTTAATGTCCTAGTGGTAAAGCAGAAACCTTTTTACATATATCCTAGGGGCCAGATGAAATTTTATCTCTGCTTCTGCTATTCATGAGCAAACGTTAGGTATTTCTGTAGGTAAAACCAAGAATAATGCTGACAATTGCAGGTTTTGTTTGTCTTTCGAAACAGTTGTATGCGGTGGCCGCATGAAAGGCAACAGCGGGACCATTGTCAGCCCTAGCTTCCCAAATGACTACCCGCCAGACAGGGAATGCCTTTGGAAGATCGAGGCTCCCGTTGGCTCCTTCATCACTATCACATTCAATGCGTTCAGTGTAAGTTCACATCTCACTTAGAATTTTCTTTTTGGCTGGAAGTTAAGACTCCAAAAGCGACCGAAATGCACTGTGATAACATTTTAGAGAGAACCACAAATTTACTCCACATACAAATGTGCTCTATTGACTTAACGTGGGATTTCCTTATGATTTATGCATCTTTATAAAATTAAAAATATTAGAATGACAGCCTGATGACAGCGGAAGTAGGCCTTCTATTTCATCTGCTTCATATACACCTATCCTGGCGATCTTAACACCTTAATCAGACCAGTCGGCTCAAGTAGTCAGCTCACCTGCCCCTCTTTCCAGGCTTTTAATAGGTTTTTGAGTTCTGAATGGTCAGAGTACACCCCGTAGATCGTAGGAACGCAAACAGGAAAGCATGAACAATCTGTCACATAGTCTGAGTACAGTTAATAAGCTGGAAGGTGATATGGACATTATTGAGGATCAGCACTTGTGGAGAAGGACTCGAATCTCACCAGCCATTTTGGTTGGCTTTTTTAGTGTGCGGCGAGACAATCGGGAAAGTTCTTGGTATGACAGATAACTAGTTCAAGCAAATGCCTTGACGCATTGCTGGGGGAAAATAATGAAAAAAATCCTTGACTGAAAGCTACCTTGCGCACGGAACTCAGTGTGCAATGAGCATGTTAATTAAGAAAATTACACATGCAAGTTATGGGGTGTCCGCTGACCTTGGGTGAAGTAATTGAGGTACAAATGACTATCATCACTAAAATCTACTGGTCTAACCGGGAGTGCGTATATGTTGGGGGATGTTCGATGACTTTGGGCGAGATCAGCAAGGTATATTTTTAAATAGCATCAACAACCCCAACTAGATTAACGGCGGGCGAACAAAAAAATCAAAGAATGTAATGAGATTAGCCATAGTTAAAATTCGTAAGTAAACGATTATTCCCATATTCAAATTGAAAAGCCAGTTTGCCCAATGAGCTGACTTAAGCGCTTATTGCACGTGTTGACCTTCCGTGGAGCCCTTTGCATTTCAAAATAATCACAAATCCTCACTAAGCCAACTGCCAGCGCGCAAACAATAGGAAGCTTGTGGTAAACGCATACTACTTAAAATTGTAAGTAAGCGGTTACTGTGCATGTTGCCCTTATCTCATTCATAATGAGAGTAACCAGTTCCTACTCAATGTACGTTTTAGATCAATTGCCACCAGTAGGCCGGCATAGTAGCACATAATGCCTGTGGGCAACCGTTCAGGCTGCATTGAAGTGATCGTTGTTTTACAAGAGAGGACGGAACTTACTTGTGTGACCACCTGGAAATCAGTTCCTCCGCTTACGTTTCATATGGCATTTGTAGTTAAGTCTTAATATAAGGGTAGGGCTGTTCTGTTGCTGAAAAAAACGTAATAAAGGAGGCTTGTGATTGTTTTACGTAACTAAACAGTAGGTGAGAAGGCTGTGTATCGCCAGCAAATACAAAAAAGAAAGCCTGGAGACCAAGAAAAATCTTAGCGTGATTCCCAGCGGTTACTAAGGAAAGTGTCTGAACCAAGAAACCGATTAGAGCAACAGTTTTTACCCCTTGGCGGCCTCACAAGAAAGTCCTTCCAAAAAGTGGAAGGTATGCTAACGGTGGCGGAAAGGGTGGTCACCACACATCCAGAACATTCAAAGGGCCCAGTCTATTCTAGGCGTTCGTTTAAAATCTACCATAAGCCTATGTCCTAGGAGTGTAGCCTGACCAAAGGCTAGAAAGTTTGCAGATCCTGAGACATCGAGCCTGCACCGATTGCCACAATGCTTCCTTTGTCAACAGAGGACTGCATCCAAGGTCATATGACTTCACGGTGGTTATGCCCATGCGATAACTGTCCACACGCCATGCACTTTAACTGGACGCAACCACATACACGCGTCGAGGCGCGTGCCCAAATGGTCGCAGTGCTTTAAGGGTCAACTGGTCACGTGACCTTATCCCTATGCAGCCAATGATGCAACAAGCGAACGAGTTTGACACTTGTATGAAATGACGAAAACGAAGGAGATTGCCGCAAACCTAGGGCATGCTTCGTTCCTGTAGCCAATCAGCAAATGGTGCACTGTGGTTAGCTTGTCTTCTTACGGGACTAATGTCAAGACTTGTGGTAGGGACTCGACCTTGAGACAAACAGCGTGGGCGCTCAGTTCTTGCAGACGAAGGCGCGCTGAGTCAGCATCTGGCAGACAGTTTCCAGCAGCCAAAACAGTGGGTTAGCGCAGATTTGTTGATCAGTGGTTTGCAAATCTTACTAGGGGGCCACTTCAAACCTCTTCATCACAGGTGATGGTATGACCTTCGTAAAGTGTGTTATGCCATACGTTTCTCTCATTTATTTAGCTATGCTCTGTTATCTATTTTGTTTCATTTTAATCTGTAACTATATATGTTTTTACAACGGTTGTCCTTTTCTTAAACAAAATAAACCTCTATTTGTTTTCATAAAAACTATCTTTTTACAAGCTCGAAGAACAACCCGAGTGCGAGTTGGATTACGTGGAAATTTACGAGGATTTGCCCAATAATTCGCTACCACTTCAAAGGCTATGTGGGGAAGAGATCCCAGAACCCATCAGGTCGACGAGCAACACTATAAAAGTTAAGTTTATCTCTGACGATACAGTCCAAAGACGAGGATTTTCCGCTTCGTTTCAAGCAGGTCAGTGCTAATACCACACACTAGAATTCCGCCATAAATTAATTCGTTTGTGAAGCATCAAAGCGTTCTTGTAGGACCTCCTTACGATATATTTTCCCGCCCCTTATCGTCTAACATAATTTTTGGTCCAACCTTGTTTTACTAAGTTGGTGTAAGAAGTTGTTAGGAAGTTGCTTATAAGTTGTTGGTCCTGTTAATTGGATAAAATTGGTATTTGTTTAGTAGAACATCGTGTTTCAATTGACGTGTTTTAGTCTCCTCTGGACTTCGTCCTGCTTATCTGCGCGTTTTTGTGCGTCGAGCAAACTATGTTGATCTTACTGGCTTGGTGCCAAGTAGATGCTTAAGGAATTTGCACCAGCGTAGCTTGGAAGAATTGAAGATAAAGACCTGTAGAGGGGCGAAAACAACTGTACTGTAGGTATATTTTTGTGCCAGAGCGCTGACTATTATGTCGTAATTTCTGGGTATGCACTAATTTTTAACAAAGACATTGAATTATGATAGCTACAAAGTACGGCTAATGGTGTCAAGTTCGGACGATTTATTAAACTAGTACTGCATTCAATTTTGTTTTTCTTGGTAGAACGCAAGCGTTGCAATAACACGCAACACGCCTGTGAGCAAGTTTGCGTGGATACGCTGAGTGCTTACGAATGTGGGTGCAGAGAGGGTTATGAGCTTCAATTAGATGGAAAGACGTGCAAAGGTGAGTAATCGCTTTTTTTACTAAATGCAGGGTGTCCACAAAGTCTGGGTGCATAGGTTTTTCTATATTTTATTTATTTATGTTATTTTTGTTGGGACGGCAGTCCCATGATAAGTCAACAACGTTTAGGCTCTCAGGGAAGCTGCAGCGCAAAGTCAGGTCAGGTCAGGTTTTATTGAGGGAAATATAGGTTAATACTTTTGAACTCCCTTTTGGTACAGTTTTTCAATGCATTTGATCTGCAGAACATTTCAGAACAGTGGCGTTGCCAGAAATTTGAGGGCCGACAGTGAAAAAAATCCTTAGGCATTGTTTAGAAATCTAGGGGTTTGAATGCCATTTGAGAGATTTAAGGAGAAAAACTGTCGCCTGGGGGAGGGGGCTGCAGAGTTTATTCGAAGCTGATGGCCTGTGCTAAGAGTGTTTGAAGCATGTCAGGGAGAGTCCATCGCTGTTTTCGCCATAATACGAAGGGTCCCACGAAGAGAAGGTTGCGGAGGTCACGCCGTGGCTTGACGATGCGTCAATAATTATCGATTGAATTTTATGTTTTTTGTTAATGGTGAAGTCAACAGACAGAATCTTCGATAGTGGTCTGCAGACAGTCCCCATTGGATGGATCCACCCAAACAGCAAGGCTGCCAAAAGGTTATGGTGTGGTTTGTGGAAAGCTCATGTGCTAGGACCGATCTTCTTTCATAAACATGCAACCGGTGAGACTTATCTGAACATGTTGAGAGAGAAATTAATGCCTCACATTGAGTGCCTAGGCGAGGGACTTCCGGAATGGTTTCAGCAGGATGGAGCCCCTGCCCATTTTGCTACAAATGTTAGAGATTGGCTAAATGACACTTTGTCTCACTGGATGGGAAGAAGAGGTCATGTGAAATGGTCCCCTCGTTAACCAAACCTTTTCTCCCTCTATTTCTTTTTCTTGGATATGTTAAATAAGAAATTTCACTCAATTAAGATTGCAAATCTATACCACTTGAGAGAACGCATTATCAGTCAGTGTGCTGAAATCGACGGCAATGTACACCTATCCAATCGAGTTTACCAGAATTTGGCAAGGCGCATCGAATTATGCATTGCATATGATGAAGATCATATTGAAAATATAATTTCTTTACATGATAATTCAATATAATTGTTTGGTTCTAAAGGTATTTATTAAGTCCCTATGTACGCAGACTTCGTGGAAATCTTGTATTACAGCTCCTTTGCAACGTCCAACTGGACGCCCGTTTACAGGGCAAAATCTGAGACTTCACAGTATAAGGTGTATTTATCTACACGCTCCATAACGGCTTGGTAAAAAGGTAATCGAAAAGAATGGAGGGTATATATCTTATTCCACTGCGTGTCAAAAGAGAAATACGTTAAACACTTTATAGTAGGAATAAATGGGCTTCGACTATCCGGTAGAACCACAATTTAATTCCACTTCGACCTGCGGTTCTTAATTAGAGCTCGTGCAGGCAGTTACAAAGCAAATATGAAGATAGGATGAAATGGATCTAAAAAAAGCAAGGGGAGACCAGAGTGGTCAGCTTCGGCTTGCTAGCCGTCATCAAGTCCTCAAGCACAATGGCAAGAATGTGATCCCCGAGATTCGAAACGGGAACCTTTGCTCATTGAGTTTGCCATTCTACCGTTGCACACCGGGCTCACTGGTGAATATATGGGCTTTGCCGATCTGGTAGAGAAACAAGTAAGTGTGTTAAGTTTAAGAGTATTTTTAGGCTAGGCAGGTTTTTTGGTATATTTTTTAGAGCATAGCTTAGAGTTAGGTGACCAGCTGGTGACTATTAAGGGCCATTCTGGAAAGTTTACTAGACCAAGGAGAGACAGAAAATCGGCAACTGTGGTACCAGCAACGTTCTCATTCCTTCCACAGACCCAAACACTTGATGAAAGTCTAAACGAAACATTTTATAGTGAGACGATTATTTCATAACATAACCGCGTGTCAATCCATGACAGAGCCCTGCGCGGCTGTGGCCAGTTCGCTGAAATAAAACTGATCTAATCATGAGGAAGGTCTATGGATTCCCTAAAGTTCGCAGAATCGAAATTCCACTGCAACTAGCATGCTCATAACTCAGGAAACCTAACTTAGAAAGCTATACATGGCTCATTTTGGAAAGAGACAGACTTCATTCTATAGTTTTCCGAAAGCAACTAGCATAAATAACGAAAAGAAGGAAGTATCTGAATCTCCCTAAACGCAACGACAGCAACAGATCGGATTCAAAACTAGTATCGTTGAGTATTGAACCCTCAAGTGGGTATGCTTTTTAAATACTTTTACACAATACATTTTAATGCATAAAAGTGTCAAAAATCATGAAAAAAGTTGTATTTTTACTGACCACTGCTTTTGCAGGCACCAAAGGGGTGAGCATATCAAATTGTGTTATGGCTAAAGAGGTTTACCCCTGAGGGTTGCGATATTTTGGGCCAGGTTCCGAAAGCGATCGGGAATGATTTGGGAATGAGAATAGTGGAAACGAAGTCTTGACTGACAGACCGCATGTCCAGGCGCAATGCGGGCTAGCCAGTGCTGAAGGATGCACCAATAGTGAATAGATAATCATTTCGCAGAAAATTTGGGGGCAATCATATGAAAACCAAAGAGCTTAAACATTACATACTTTTTTGCCGCTGATTGCAGTAGAGTTATTGAAATTTGTTTTCAGTTATATGCGGTGGAAACATTACCGCTGCCAGTGGACTACTGCTATCACCGGGCTTTCCTGGAGGTTACCATTCCAGTCAGGAATGTACCTGGAACATCCGTGCCCCTCCAAAGTGGGTTATCGTCCTCAACTTCACAGATTTTAATGTCGGGAACCAGCATGTAGGTTTGCCACATTGTTATAAATCCGGGAAAACTTTTGGTTTGGTGTTAATTAAATTGCTCCTTGCTTGAGCCCTATTTTAAAGCAATGGAACACGTACTGTAGCAGTTGTCTGTAAGGGCGAAGGCTGGAGCATAATTTTAGGTTAGAGTTAATTTAGTGGTCTGAATTTAATTCCTGTAATGCCTCAAAAATGGTTTATATGAAACATTGCCTCGAAAAAAAAATAGATACAGTTTGCATTCCATGTATATAGCACCTGGTATTGGATATGATTGACTGATGACGACTAATCAACCAAAAGATTTATCATGAGCTTCCTTTTTGATGGAGTATTTCCCGTAGCGTGATCGATCATAATCGCTATTTCATAATTGAACTAAACATTTGCAAAACACCGTCGGCAGACAAGGCCATTCCAAACTATCATGGAATCATCTCATGCTCTATTTTCTGTTGGCTACGATTTGACAGCCACCACTGCTTTTAAAGATCATGTCAGTAGGAGCCTTTCATTAATGCCTCATACAGCTATTGAAAGGTTGCCAAGACAGAAAACGTATCACAGGGGTTTATGTGAGTTAATCCCTGGCAACCGCGATCCTTCAGGCCCGGTTTCTTGAAAAATGAGAGAATGCACGTGTAGGCCAGATTGATGGGAAGACAGTTTTCCTTACAGAATGAATGGGAGAATAGACAGTGGGAAATTATTTTTCAGAAGACCACAGAGCTGCGAGCCAGCGGACAGCGTCTGCAGTGATATCTGCTCGGCAGTCGTCATATGAAGTCCAGTGTGAGTGGGACTGTAGTTGGTTGTTCCAGAGGCCGGAAGTAGCAGGCTTTCCTAAAGTGCATTTTAACTTGAGCTGGTCACGATAAGCGTTCACGAGGGCACTTCGTGTGGATCTAGTCACTACAAACGCACCTATTTGCCGACAGCTTACATATTGTCCTTGTATCCAGCTCTTTACCTAGTCCTGTATAGTCTATTGCATAGTAGGCAAGCACAGTAATACAATAGCATTTGACTTCCGAAACTAATGGGCAAGCATTATGCCACCCGGCCAATGACCTACATATTAAGTACCATAGGTAAAGGCGTACCGACCGTGTTAATGCACATGGACATAGCAGCCCCAGGAAGTAATTGAGAAGAAGATGATTATGCTGATAATAATAATAATGATGAGATGATGATGATGACGATTATGATGATGATGCTGATGATGGCAGTGTTGGTGATGCAAGCCCTGGGACACGACTATTATTCGCCTGACGTTTAGCAGTCTTCCAGGGTTTATACACGAGCGACATAAGCATATACAAGAGCAGAAATGGATAATTTATGCACAGGATGTTGCAGTATATATAGGATACAGTCACTTGGATACTGCCACTGATCCCACTGAAAGCCTATTTTGAGCAAATTGTTCGGCCATCTGGCGTTGGATGACGCGTTGGAGACTGACCATTCAAAACATTTTGTGGATAAACGTACAGCCAATAAAAAAAAACTGGGTGAACGCCGCACGACCTTTTTTTTTTAAAAATATTGTTTAAGATTGTCTTTTAAAACTATTTAAGAAAAGGAAATGGTAGTAAGAAGGAAGTCTACTTAAAATTACCTGTGGTCTAACTTACCGTTATGCAGTTAGTTTGGTATAGTCCGCGGCGCAATGAGCCGCACAGACGTTCAAATTTACATGCGCAACAACTTACATGAAGGTCTCGATCTGTTTTTTCCAGTTTTTGGAAGCTCTTCACGACAAAACAATATTTTACCGCCCGCCAATATATTGGACGATCATACCGTACGTTTATTGGTTATTTCATCTGCCAAGTTTTGGCAAACCTGGTCTCTCGACACATTGGGCTGTGCGTTCTCCAAGTGACGACTAGCTTTAGCAGAATTGATTCTCAGCATCGAATATGAATTTGGGCGATCGTTGCGCTTGTTTATGGACTGAGAGTTCGTGAACCATGACTCAAGTAGTTCGTATTTCACACGATTGCCACCTCCCGTGAGAAGTTCGACCTCATCGAATTTGCATGTGTGGCGGGTCTCAACGAATGAGTCGAAATGTGAGAATTGCCCGTTTCTGCTACAGTTTTTGCGAATGCTTCTGATGAAGAGTCCACGACGAACTTTGGAAAAGTGCTGGCCTTGTTAACCTAACAATTAATCAATTATGAAATTGTTTCTGAAACGATCATGGCGCAGATGTAAATGATGACTTGACTTATATTCAGCCGAATGTACGTTAAATCCAGCTTAAAAAGGTAGTTTATTGCCTGTATTTCATAGCACCTTGTATGGTTTCCTTAAACTCTATTACTGATCACCTTTCTAGACTTTTTTCAAACCCTATTTTTGAGCGTTTTTTTTCTCACTTTTAGGAAATCTGTGAGAATAATTTTGTCAGGGTTTTCAGCGGCTCACAGCATAATCGGCGAAGACAAAAAACGTTTTGTGGTGCCAAACTTCCCCCAGCTGTTACTTCGTACAACAACGAGTTGACGGTTTCATTTCACGTGGATGGATTTATCAAACAAGATGGCTTCCGCGCAACATACCTAATAGATCGCGATGAGTGTGCTGATTACAACGGCGGCTGTGAGCAGATTTGCCACAACACCATTGGTTCCTTTTTCTGCAGTTGCAGGGTCGGGTTCAAACTTTATGAACAATTCCGCTGCAGTTAACGTAAGTCAGTATACGCAGGTGTTAATTAGGCTCGACTTTCTCCAGAGCAGGTTTTTCATGGATAAAACGACTGAGCGTATACCTTGCAAGCACCTGTTGACAACTGGTTTTTTCAAGTGAATTTTTATGTGTTCGGAAAATGTGCATGGGATTAACGTCGACGTTTCCAGTAGTAAGACAAACGAATCTGGAATTTTACTGGCATTTTTAGTAAGGAAGTTCAAACTGTCGTTGTATATATTTACGTGTACCGTATATGTACCGACCCCTACGATACAGAGTTCAATATGGCAATCCTTAAATAATTCAAAAAGTTTTTAATTTAGGCTCCCAACAAGGCGCAAAGACCCACTCTTCTGCGATACGGGAAAGGGTTTATTGAGGGTTAAATTAGTAAGCATGGGAGGAGTGAGAAATTATAATTAGAAAAAAAAGAGCTTAACAAATCGAAAACAATAAAATTATTTATTCAAATAAAATAATATTTGAGCACGATAATAAGAATGGCACAATATTCCCAAATTAAACACAATCTTTGACTTACTATTAACCCTTTATAATTTCTATAGGGTTAATATTGGAATTATATGGATATAATGTTTAAGCCCTATTGAGTTGATAAAGAGAAAGTGGCTTAGCTCCAGTCGTCGATCATATCGGCTTCACGTCAACTGTACGTCATGTGTATTAAATCTCTATGTGAGGTCTTTATTATCTCTACATATAAGTGATGTAGCGATTTCATAGTTTGGATAAAGAGTCGACACTTGTGCCAACTTCGAACATATCGGCCTCTTTTAAATATCGCACTCAGGTAATTAGTTACTCAAAAAAGCTGTTTGAGACCCCAAATTAAAATTTCACCAAAAACTCGCATCAATCGAGGGTTTTAAGAATACACTATGTGGTCTGACATAAAGTCTTAACATACAATTTTCAATCCGTCTAACTTAAAGACACGGCCAATGTTTCACATAGGTGTCACACATGAGTTCTGCACGGCCCGGACTCAATTCTGCCTTTCTGCGTAATCATGCCCGGACAAAGAAGCTTCTTTCCAGATGATAAAATTTTGAGGTTTCAAAACTGTGGTGGGGATACGCTGCCGTGGCAGTATGGAAGAAACTCGGCAAACCTCATATCTGGCCTCGGTAACTAGTGCTTGTGCTGTAGAAATGGTGGATCGGGCAGCAGTAGAGGAATTCTGTTGGGACGGTTGTGACAGCTAGCAGACAGGGAGAGTTGCAACAGCGGACGCTAGGCGACGCCAGTCCGCTCCCAATGCTGGGGCTTTGCCCCGAGGCGGAACAAAGGAATCATTGTGGTGGTTAATGGCAGGCACGACGCCTTAGAAGAGCCGACAAGGTTGGTAGCCCTTGGTCAGGCTACCGTCCCAGCAAATTCACTTTCAAGCAATTCACGACGGCCGCAATTTTGGAACAGTCGGTTCCAATTACCTCGTTCTTACACCTTATCCTTTAAGGGTGATGACATTTCGAATACACTCAAGCGATGCTTGCGTTGTACTATACAAAGAAACTACAACGCAGCAAATATCGTCTTCTTAAGTCTCAATAAAAACATTCCAGTAAACTGGGCAACAGATGCCTCTCCATTGCACGCCACCTCAACTTGTGTGTACAACTTCACATGTACTTGTGGGTGCAAGTAAATTAGGCGAACGCAAAGGTAACTGACAGGCAGGGCCGCTTATCACTTACCAAACTGGCTTTTCAAACAAGAATGGAGAGTGCATGGTACTCTTTTACCAAGCATCTATTAGACAGCGGTCATTTTGTCGATGCCGTTACAGCGTTTCGAGCAAATTTTCGGGCCCGAAAAAAATTGAACCCTAAGCTACTTGGAAGCTCCCCACATATGGCGGGGAAAATCCCACCTATGCAAGCAGCTTGGCCATGTGGTCAACCTCCAATTACCCTGGTAATTGGTCACCTAATTTAAATCCCCAAATGATTTTCTTTACGTTCCCTAACTCACTCCCCCTTCCGTCCATTACGTTGACTTAATTCGATGTCCTTCATCGATTACTATCTTAAATACACCACGGTCCTTGCTGTTATGCCATTTAAGCTGTGACATTTGCAACTGTTATATGTTCTCTTCGTTATCATCATCATGCAGCGACAAGATGCAGCTGAGAATCTGCCACGAAATTTATTGATGTCAGTACATTCTGCCGTATACGCCTGTTTTAAATGTGTACCGGGAATAAAATGCTTCAAACAAACACATTATATGAAGGCTGTGTGTTGTCAGGTTGGCGATGTCCCACTGCTGCTAACGTAATTGTCTTGAAATGCGACGATAAAATTATAGATTTTCAAAGCCAGAAAGGTTGTGACTACAAACACAACGATTATAGGGGACAACGCTGGCTACCCTGCATAACATTCATAGTTTTTTTTTCACATTATGTACCTATTATTTTAAATCGAGCGAGCTGCGTGTAGGTTGAACCCACACAGCAAGGAAATAGTCTCGCTGGCGCAGGCTTCAAATCCGGTCCTCTGCCTACCAATTGATTTACCGCTAGAACATAAATTATGCCGCGTTCTTGACCGGTATACCGCCAAGTTCACGCTGGCACATTAAGCCTACCTTCGTTTTTAAGACGGATCGTTTGGATATGCCTACTAATTTGAAATGTGATAATTGATTACGCTATACTCTAATTTCCTTTGTCGTGATGCCTACACTCCAAATATCTACTGTTTGTTATATTCCTATTTTCTTTATCTTTCTCTACCTCTTCTATCTTACTCTTCTCCTACTTCGTCGTTCTTCCCCTTTAGATATATATCTTGCAGTACATTTGTTATTATGTACGATGCCTACATTGCCCATCGAAAACAACGAAAGAAAGCTTTTCTGAGCTATCATGAATTCGTTCTTTAAACATTATGTACGAGTTGCTTTTTAAAGTGTACGATAATCCAGCGCTCTTAAATTACCTTTTCTCTATTTAAATCATCGGATCTTGAAGTTTGTTAGTAGAAACGGTTAGGACTGTAAGTCCCACATCTTATGTTGAATGTTTTTGCGCAATTATTTAGAATGAGGTAGAAAAATCAGGTAACTAAAAATCAGGAGAAAAAAATACGATCACTGGAACAAGGACTTTATTTTCCTGACGTTTCGGATTCCCTCGGGAATTCTTAATCATAGGTAATCGAAGAACAGTCTGAAACATGCGCAGATAGGGTGATACATGCACAGATAACACGCTATTTGTAGTTCGTATCGGTCAATCACATGCGTACTATAATTGTCAGTTCCTTTAGCCATCGCTTGAGGTCTTAATTGGTGCGGTGATTGCTCATTAATTGCCACAACGTTCTTGTCCGCGTCGAATGCGGGTTTGGTAATTGCGCGACAATTATGCCCGCTGTCGTCAGAGTTGTCGCTGCGCCCAGTCCTTCCCACGTGACTGATTTTCTCGCTCAGTAAATGTCTCAGTACGCCGTATAGGAATGCCAACTCGTTGCGCTTGTTAATAGACTGGGGGCCGGAGAACCATGGCTCGAGCAGCTCGTGACTCACGCGGTTGTCACCTCTTGTGAGGATTTCGGCCTCGTCAAACTGGAAAATATGGCCGGGTCCCGTCGACGGGACGGGTCTCTTCCGTTAAACCTACATTAGTTTGAAGACGGGCCGTTTGCATATGCCTACTAATTTGAAATGTGATAATTGCATATGCTTTGCTCTAATTTCCTTTGTCGTAATGCCTAGTCTCCGAATATTTACTGTTTGTTGATTTCTTATGTTTATTTTTCTTTCTATTCCGTCTTATTGTGCTCCTATTTCATCGTGTTTGCCCTTTAAAATATACCATGCAGTAAATGTGTTACTGTTTACAATCGCTACATTTCCCATCGACAAGAACTACGACAGCTTCTGTGACCTATCATGAATTCTTTCTTTGAAAATGATGTACACGTATGCTAATTATAGTGTACTATAATCCAGCGCTCCTTAACTACCTTTTTCTTCATTCGCATCATCGGATCTTGACGTTTTTTAGTCGAAACGGTCAGGACTGTAAATCCCACATTTTATGTCGAGTGTTTTTGTGCAAGTATTTAGAATGAAGTAGAACAATCAGGAAACTAAAAATCATTAACTCCAGCGATTGCCTTAGCAGTCGGTCATATGTCCTATCACACGAACGTGTATCGGATTACTGCTAAGGTCGTGGAGCTGCCTGTCTGTTTAATTTTGTGTTTTAAGAGTGTGCTGTTACAAAAAATATCTACTTATTTCAATAACGTACTATAAAGATTTGCACTCATACGTAGTTGTTCGTTGCTGACGTTTGGCACAAGTGCCCTTAAAAAGAACTTGAACGATTAGATAGAACATTCAATAAATTTTCTTGTTTTTTCTTTAGAGTCTTCGGTCGACGCACGCCGATAAACCAGCCTTGAGTTCCACATCCAAGCCGTATTCTTTGTGTTTTTGTTTAAAATATAAACTTCCTTTTGGTCCATTATCAGTCAAACATTAAGTAAACAATTATTTTGAGGTAATGCTTCTGCAGAACAGGCCGACACAAATAAACCGTTGAAATAAATGAGGACTCCACTTTTCTTTAATCTGCATTCACCTGTTCTCCATGAACGCTGTAACTCCTGTTGACCTTTTGTTCCCAGTTGAGTGCATACTGCGGCCAATTTGTACTTTCATACTGTCTCCAAACCCCCTTCGGCTTCCTGGCCTTTTACTCACCTTTTTTCCAACAATAATTGCGCCCCCCCCCTACTGCATCAAAATACAACTGTTTCAAGAGCTACTCGATATTGCCGCCTCCCCTTTTCCCTATGGTTCGATTACAACTGTCACCACCGCTGACCTCAAACGCTCACAGTAAGCGGCCGCCAATCCCTCTCACCTTCTTGCTGGTGCAGCATGGACTCTATACACACCCATTTCTTTTCACGCTGATGTTTTCAGACAAATGGTAGGCCACAAGAACTACCTCCTGAAATCACATAAAAGTGATAGTCTCCGCCTTTCCCATTAACATATACAGGCTCTCCTTAAGATTGGTTTTGTCACGAGTGGGATTTTTGTCGAACGCGTATAGAATCATGCAATCTGGCCAACTTCCTTCGTTCTCGGCTGTCTATATCCATTGTTGAAGTTTGAACATGTTTTATCCTCTACTATTTTTTCTGACTGGAACCTTACTGGCTTGATAATTGTTATCATTGGGTTTCAGGTACGGGTGACTGCTGGATTCAGGGTCAGAGAGCTCAAAGAAGAGAAAACATGGACAGTTTTCTTTAAAAAATCTGAAAATGGTTTCTAAGTTATACAAGCTGAATAAAGGGGAATTTGTTTTTTAATCAGATAAGCACAATATTTTGGAATTTTTTTACAAAACATCGTTAGGCGCATTTACAGCCAGTGGAAAAATAGCAGGTTACTTAATTAGTCACTTCTTCAGATAGCCAAAAATAAAGTCCTTTGAAACCGGCATCCTGACGTCAGTTAAATTACGCCAAGCGATAATCAATATTACAAACTCTACTTATTTTTAAAATGTAGGCGCAAATCAGTTGAGATTTCATAACATATAAACTCAGCTTTAAAGAAGAAAAATATGCGATCTACGGAACGGCAATTGTATAAAAAACACACTACAGTGAACCTGAAAGACGAGTGTAAGAACTGCGACATCTTCGGGACCACCTGGCCAGGAATGGATAGCCGAACAGCGTCTTCAGCCGCTGCCTCCCTACGCACCCAAGGGGAACAAACGAAGAAGAGCTACCATTGCTCTTGCACCCTCCTCCGTAAATTAAACATGTGTTAGAAGCAACTGAACGTATCGCTGCACAGCTCCGTGTGCGAATTGGTCATCGTCCGAGAGCTACCATGCGTCATGCAAATAAAAGACCCCCTGGAGATATGGCATCTGTCTGGCGTCATTAATGGCGTGCTACTTGCCACAGTTCTCGCCATAACATAGGGCAGACCGGGTGACGATTTAGCTCGCGAACAACGAAGCACAGCGAGGAGAGGCAGCCCACTGTCCCAGATCGCTATCCGCTCTTTGGAAGAAGGCCACGAATTCAACTTCTTGCGTAGGCGAATAATAAGACGGGGTGAGAACTACATGACGCCTGGGTATCACACTACAACTCCATAAACAGGTATGTGGGTATATAGTTCTGTTATTTTGACATCCGTGCTCTCTACCAGAAAGTACGGTCCAGTCTCCGTGCAGGCACGCATACTGTCATGGCAAGGATGCAAGGCACAGTACCAAGGTCACACGCCTTAGATGGGTTGAGCATTGACCAATCACAAATTTCACCTACTCCAACCACCATTTATGCGTAGCCAATGCTTTGTGTTATTTAACTTTCTTGCCGTTCTAGAGATCACGTCTTCTTGTTCTTCACAACAGGAATCTGACACACGCAGATTTGCTTTTATTTGAAAGAAAATCTACCGTACGTATAATCTCAATAGTCGAAAAGAACTGACTAATAATTTCCCACATCCAATTCCTCCCTCCCCTGATAGCCCTTTAAGTCAGGGAAAGTTAACGGTTTTAAACTAATTTCCATTGCTGTCACACATGCGAACAATTAAGGTTTGTTTTTCCTATGTTTCCGCGCAATCGGAACACAATGTAGTGGGACTAGCACAGTTCCTTGGTAGATGGTGATTTTGTTGTTGCTGCGTTTGAATTTTAACCGGTTAATAGCAGATAACACTCTAAGACAACAATAAAGTACACTTTTAGACAAATCCGGTCAGGGGGTGGGCAGTGCAGATCTTCGCAGGGACTAGATAGTCGGCCCATCTATGGCACAGGCGATACGGCTTCCCTAAAATGTAAAGGAATGTATTTTAGGTTATGTTTGCAGACACAAACTCTCACCTTACGCAAAAATTTTCCAAACATCGAATCCGTTCTGTTTAGTGTTAAACAAATGGGCAGTACGAAAAGGCAACCCACTGTCCCAGATCGCTACGCATGCTCTGGAAGAGGGCCATGAATTCGAATTCTCGAATACACGGATAATGGCACGAGCCAGTAATAGGACGGGACACGAACTGCTGGAGGCCTGAGTGTCAGATCCCAACTCCATAAACAGGCATGCCTTGTTATTTTGCCATCCGTGCCCACGACAAGAAACAAGGACCCAGCTCCTCTGCAAGCATACAGGCTAGCACTTCAAGGTCGCACGCCGCTACTCCAGGGGCGAGCGTCAGGAACGCGATAAGATATCATGAGAATGGACGTAGCATGGACAGAGACAAATCAATAATTTTAACTACCCCCCTCCCTTACCAACCGCATTTATGCGTAGTTGACGTTCGCTCTTCTCATTTACTGTGACGATGGCTTCTCACGTGGAGCCGAAAGCTCAGAATACAACTTTGGTTCCAGAGATCGCTTCTTCCTCCTCTTTACAACAAGAACCTGGGGCACGCATATTTGTTTCGATTCGTAAAACAGCACCAGCATATGAGCCAGGAAAATGGGCTCATCTTTGTCGGCAATAATCAAAAATAACCAATCAAATGCCTAAAGGACCAAAGGGATAAGTAGTCAAACAAACAGTAAGACAGGGGTCACTCATGTGCGTCCTTTCTAAGGTTCCGTTAGTACTAAAAGAGGGGGGGTCACAAATTGCTCGCCATAAATGCTTCTAGTTCTTATTGCGTTCTTAGGATATATTTATATACAGTCCTGTGAGTCCTGCAAACAACTTTTATGACAAAATTTAACTTGCTAGCTCAGCGTATATTTGGACAGGTTATTTTAATAAACGTGAGTAGATTTAATAATAAGAAGGGCTTTGTTTTGGAAAACTGCCCTATTAGTTAAAGTTATTGGGGGAAATAGGCAGTGCTTTTGGATAAATCATGAGTAAGTTGTTATTCAAGAAATTCCTTATGCTATAAGGAAAGACGGGACGAGACATTCTTTTACTATACATTGCGCTGTGGAATAATTCCATTATCAGTAAAAAAGGGTAAAATATTAATCACTTCCAGCACTGAAAAAATTTGTGTGAAGTTGATGAAATGGAATTGAAGCGAAGTTTAAGGAATCACATATATTTTCAGAAAGAAGAAGTAATATAAGTGTTAAAAATTATATTAAGCTATTGTGTGAGGTTTTTTGCAAACGAATGCAGTGACAGCAAAGTTTTTGGTAGAAAATTTTCTTTTACCGCACAGCTGGCCGTGCGCGTAAACAAAGTTTCTATATTTTACCGCGCAGACAACCTATAGAAGGTCGTATTTAATGTAAATCGTGTAGAAATATAGTTTTTTGTAAACAATACGTTCCGCACAAGCATTATTTAGAAACGAAACACAAAGTAGAATAATAAGTATTTCACAAAATGGCCTATATGTGGCCTCTTTTTTTGCATTCGCACGCTTATAATGGATAGTGAAATTAATCCCCTCAACGGAAAATAATCCGTTATAAAGAGAACTGTATGTTCGTTCATCTTAATTCAAATTCAATCGTTTTTCTACAGGTTAATGAAAGAAATTGTCATAAGTCTCCAATTTTAATATATTTCCTTGGAAAAGGTTAATATACACAGAAGTTCACCTGCTTAATATCCAATAAAAGCACTTTTTAAAGAGGTAACCTATTATGGATGGATTTTTATCAATCTAAGGAATAACAATATGCGTGGTATGAAGCAGACATAATATATGCTCAACATTTTGGTTAACTGTTTTGAAGCATTTCCAAATTTGACCTACATGGACATCTGCATAGGAAATAATATCAAAAATCTCGTTTTTTTGGTAAATGCTACTTAGTCATTTCTCATTTTTAAAGGTCTTTATGTAAACATCGAACAGAAACGCAATTTATCAAATTATCATTGAAGACACCGATAACGAGAGAAACGAAGGAAAACTTTATTCCACGGTTTTTAATAACTTGTTATTCACTCACTACCATCTGTAAAAAATATTTTACCTACAGGCAAGTTCTTTTTATATGAAGAAAATGATTGCTTTAATTTTTATAATAAACAAAATATTTGAATTTATTTTTCTAATTTATAGCTATTTTGACGTCTGCATAACCTCGGAATTATCGAGAAAATGCTATTTTTCATTGCAAACACTTAGTATTTCTTACAGTTATTTTAATTACTTTATACGCCTAATGCTGCTTATTATAATATATAAGTTTTAGTTAATTCATTCTCGCTGGTATGGCAGAAAAAAATCAAACGTTTTCAAACTAAGGCAAGTTGCTTGCAGGACTAACAATACTGTAAGCAAAATTAATTCCCAAAATGTTATAAGAAATTAAGATTTAAGTTCGTGAGCATCGAAGACTATGTTTTTTGTGGATGGACCTTTTAACTTCGTGTAAACTGATGAGGGGAACCGGAAAAGTCGTTTAGAGGCTTTCTAAGTCAAACGAATTTCCTCAAATTAGCGTATTAACCGTTTGAGGTCCACAGGGGTGCCTTTGTCAGTGACGTGTCGTACATAGCGAATTACTTTTTTTGGACGCATTCCCAGCTGACTGTTAGCTGCCGTCTGACAAGCATGCGGGTTCAGGGGGGGGTTCTGCTTACTGCTGTGTCCCCCACAAATATTAGTCCGCCAGATTTTAAAGTAAACTTTATACCATTCATTGAAATTAAGCTGCCATCGTAAGGCAAGAAGCACAACGCTCATGGGACCAAAGCCCTCATTATTTTCCAACGGAATCCACTGCAGTTTTGCACCCTGTAACAATGCTGCATCTCACGGGTGCACGTATATCCTGCTTCTTAAACAATCACAACTATCCATATCGGTTAGTCAACTTCAAGGTCGACTCAGGCATTCTTTCTCTTAAGCACGAGCGCCGCCCTCCACATGCCGGCTCATTAACACCTGTTTGTTCAGCACCCCTACTACGCAAGTCTGAATCCAGATCCATATATTGCGTGTTAACATCAGACCGGAGTCACCAATTACGCTGATTGGGGAAAGTGGTCAACAGCACAAAGGTTTATAGATAATGCCATGCATAAACAAGCCATTAAACAAATGTAAGTAACCCTGAAGTGCATTCCACTTCTGCGTCACGCCACGCATGAGTTCACGTGATTGCATTTCACGGACTTGCGTTAAGACAGCCCCAATCCGAGCGAACTATTGGCTCGCGCTGCCATTAACAAGTGTGCATGGACCGGTGACTACAACCCCAGTCTGGCGAATACGCTCTTATGCTTATTTACACAAAGTCCAATCGGACTTGCCGGCGCGTGCATGCGCCATACTCTGTCCGACCCAGTCTGCCTACAGCCAATTGGGAAACGAGGTGACGCCGATTGGCTTCAAACTTCGCTGGTGCCAAATCCTCTGCAGTTCCAGGGCTGAACTGACAGAGCTTTTGCCGCGAAAAGAAACAGTACATGCTGACATTGAACAGACGTAGACAAGGGTGACCGGAAGGACCATTTCTGGCTTACTAGCCGTCATCAGGCAGCCCACGACGCTTGTCACCCGAGATCCGAACCCGGGACATTTTGTTCTTGACTGCCGAACTCTACCGGTGCATCACAGGCTCGTTATGTTTGGTCAGTTTTTATTCGGAATAGGAGATAGCAGTCGCCTGAGAGGGGAGGGGGTTGCCAGCTAATCATTTGATCAGAAGTGTTGGGAGGGCTGACAGATGAATACGCGGTGCTCTGGCATTCTTACCTCACCGAAAAATAAGTAATTTTGCGGCGTAGTCTGCAAATTAGCTTTGAACAGCGACGCACGAGACGCATATGCCTCCCCCACCCCGATGACTGACTGTTGCAATTGCCTACTAGGCTGTGGATGAAGAAAGACAGTGATCCCGTCGAGCAGATGGAACGACAGGCAACGCAACTTGTAAAAGGTCTGAGGGCCCTATCTTATCCTGAAAGATTGATTAAGCTTAACTTGCCTCCTCTATTCTATAGACAATTGAGATGCTAGCCGCTATGGACCATCCGTATTATCTACAGACATTCCTGTTCACTGAAACCCAAATATTTGTTTCAGTTTACAAACGTTTCTCAAATGCGTGGCAACGTGCACCAGCTCAAACATGAATGTACATACCTAGATCCACGGAAGCTTCCCTCCAGTCAGCGGGTGGTTAGACCATGAAACTCCTATGGCTCCCCAAACAAAGCACAGGAACAGGATAGTCCAGCCCACTTAAAATAAATAGTTTTGCAATAACCTCCAGAAAGTATAAATAGTCCCGTGTCCTAGTTCCAACACGAACGCAACCAACAAACTAAAGTTTAGCCTTATTTGCCTAACCTTAGTTTATCTTACCTGCGTCGCCACTGTTATAACGTTTTGTGTTCCTGTGTCAAAATCGGTTATGTCCCTGAGTTACGTGTTAGGAAGGGAAGGCAGAACAGGATAGCAGATAGTACCTAACTGTCAGTTCTATTAGTATATCACCTATGCTTCCTATGTGTCTGGCTGCTTGTCTTCTGTGTCCGTCAACAACTTGCATTCTGTCGTCGTCTCGGCCAACAGCGTTCAGTGTATCGAGCAGCAGAGTCTCGGGTCGTCGGTAACGCGTCTCCAGCAAAAGAGTGCCGCCTTCGGCGGTGGGGGCAAACTTAAGGGCTAATAGTCATTTTCCCAATTGGCTCTCCACGAGTGGCCTCTACAGACAGTCGTCAGGCCTTCAGCAATCATGATTTCAGTTGACCGGTCGCGCCTTCGATGAAGTGCGCACGTGCATACCCCTCTTCGTGGCACTTGTCATTCTTAAACTCAGAGCGTGGTCAGTGGCGGTCTCGCGTGTTCTCTCTTTGTTATCCTGCCTCGAAGATGGCGCGAGTGTTGGGCCCACTTAACACGTAGCCTTACGATTAACCAAAAACCTTTCAGTTTACTCGAACCAAAACATTAAATCCCTTAAATAATCCTGACTTTAAACTCAACGGTAACCTAAGCTGCAACCTCAAACCGGACACTCACTTTAACCCTTGTCATAATTGTCCTGAAATTTGGCACGAAACCACATTCATTGTGCGTGATTCCTTTTCCCGAGTCCTGCTTAGGTTGACCTACAAAGTATTATCATCTAGTTCTCCTTTTTGGGCATTAGTAAGTTTCATTTTCCTCGGCAACCAGTTACAATACAAGAAAAAATATTAGGGTGGTCGGGAAGCGTTAACCGAACACTTTGACCAAATGTATGAATGTATGTGAGCACCTGAATGCTGACGAAAGAGATTGAGGAAACTTCGAGGTCAACCATATTAATGAGTCTTAGGAAATGTCAATTATTGTAACCTCGTGTGTTTCTGTCTCAACACCAATTATGTTCCCCCAGTACGTGTTAGGAACAGAAGACAGAATGGGATGACAGCTAGTACTTTATTTTCACTTGTACTAGAGCATCAACACTGTTCCGTGTCCAGCAGCTGGCCTTTTGTGGTCGGTCTCGCTTCGGCAGCAGTGTCGTGTCGTCGCAACGTGTCCGACAGTAGAGTCCCCGTTCTGCTCGCAACCTCGCTATTTAAAGGGCAGTCCTCACTGCTCCTCATTGGCTCTGCATTGTCATCGTGCGGACGCTCGCTTGCGCACGCCTGGCATCTGTCTTCAGCTACCCGGCTCCTGGGGCAGTCTGAATTCGCATGCCTTCTTTGTCCTGGCCTAATGACCACCCATTGAAGGTCACTTGTAACTGCATTAACCGGCCATCAGTCAGGTTCCTTTTGGTCTGCTAGTTTCGGGATTGCCCGACTGATAACTCACGTCCAGTTCATCCCAACACCTGTTAGGAGAATGACCTTTCCGGTGACCGTTTAATCCTGGCCAGTCTCCAGCAGTCCCGGTAATCATCTACCTGACTGTACTGTCTTTCTGCTCTGGTCATTGATCTTGGAGCAGGTATTACAGACTGAATCTTCTCCTCCACCGTCGGTCGCGGGAAATGACCGTTTTCTACAGCGTCATTCATTGCCGTTGATCTTCTTGTATTGCACCTCGCTCTCGGTAGTGTCTAAACCTCGGTCCTGTCGGCAGCTCGGTTGTATCTGCCTCTCGGCCCTGCCTGCAGCTGGATAGTGTCTGCATCTCGGTTTATTGCCTCTGTTGCTCCTGCTGCTTTTGCCTCTGACGCAACTGCTTCTGTTGCCTCTGTTGCTGTTGCGTCTGTTGCTGCTGCCCTTGTTCTACAGCACGGTCTTGTCTGCGGTTTGGTTTTTATCTGTGGCTCGGCCTTGTCCGTATATCTGTTTTGTCTGCAACTCTGTCCCATCTGCAGCTTGGCCCTGTCTACTTCTGTTGCTGCTGCTTCTACTGCTGATGCTTCTGCTGCTACTGTAACTGCTACTTTTGCTGCTACGATGACCTCTATTGTAGCTTCTTTGATCTTTGTTCTGTCATCACGGCCTTTCTGCTTCGCATTCTCCTGTATCACTGCGAGGAGAGCGACAAAATTGGCTTATCTTGCCTCCAATATCATCCTTATCTGTTCAAAACTGACCATTTTTAGACCCTGTAATGATTTTGTGTCTTCACCCGCGTCTGAAGTGATCATCTGCCCAAGGTGAGCAAACATATTGTGAGGGGAAATGACAGGAACGAAATTGGGAGACAGCATTTACTCAATACAAAAATCGCCAAAGTTCATGAACAATCACGTTAAATCGCGTTAAATAAAGGTTTTTGTCAGGTTTTAGGAACACGGTGTCTACTTCCTGTTTCAGGAGTGATACGTAATTCTGCACTTTTGAGGCTATCAGGAGCAAAACTGCTAAGTAGCTCATGATGGATGTAAAAAATACTTCAGGAAGGCATGCAAATCAATGCACCCCTTCGTCTCTTTCCACGGTTTTACAATATTTTCAGTGAAAAGGCTTCCTAACAAAAAAAATAAAATCAAAAGGGGCAGCACTTATACTTTTATCTTTCTTGTGAATTCAGGAAAATGTCTATGAAATCGGGACCCTTGTTTTAATGGCAAACACTTGCTTCGAATATACCCCGCCCCCCCCCCCCCCCCCCCCGGCGACAGTTTTTCTCCTTAAATCTCTCAAATGGCATTCAAACCCCTAGACTGTCGGCCCTCCATTACCCAAATTCAAATTACTGACAACGCACCAGTACTGAAATGTTCTGCAGATCAAATGCACTGAAAAAATTGTCTCGTACCAACAGGGAGTTCAAAGGTATTTACCTATATTTCCCTCAATATAACCTGACCTGACCTGACTTGAGGGAGGCATATCCCGCATTAGTATGAATGCACAAAAATACCTAGTAGAATAATTCAGTTAACCCAATTGTGAAAAATGCATGGCTGTGGTGGAATCCAGATTCACACCAGCAGGGAAGGCTTTATTAAGAAGAAGATTCGGTAGGAGTACCTCGTGGGGACACCTGGTGTGCGCGAGCGAGTGGGTAGATTCTCCGCGTGTCTGCTTTAACTCCTGTTGTCGTTCGCTGTAGTTAACTGCGTTGTTTCAGCTTGATGTAGCCTTCGTGCAGCATTCCTAGCTTGCCTCAGCGTCTGCTTTGGCTTGCTTCAGCGTTTACTGCGGATTGATGTAGCACGCTGTGCACATCGTGGTAATCGACTTGTGAACTGTTCATCGTAGGGCTAGTTGGCGGCTCCAAGTGTTCCATGCCGTGACTATCCTCTGATAAGGAGGTTTTTAATACAACATAGGGGCCACGCAAATGCAGTTGCCGGTTTATCGAACAGTCGGTCGACATCCAGGCTACAGAAGCGAATAATGTCTGTAAAAGTCAAAACGTGAGCAATATTAGTGGAAATGCGATTTCCAGATGGTAAGTCAGAAGAAAAAAGGGCGTTCACCGGACAAGGTTTATTTTGTAGCCGACCGCAAACCACATAAGTAGTTACGAAAAGAACATATCACCCTCTGAAAGTTAAAAAACGACGTCCGAATTATTTTTTCTGCCGGCAAAGGCCAATCAATGATTATTCTTGATAAAGTTGACTACCAAAGAAAATTTCAAACACTCTTCAATGATCGATAGTCTCACAGAGTAATCGAAGCCGCCGGTCTATAGTCACTACTGGCAGATTTTACCCAAACTCTGGGTCGACTTAATAAAGAAAATGTCATCATCATCAAGGACTGGTACACAGCGAAGCCCACCAAAACTGCTAGGGCCTCAAAAAATTACACGAGCCAGACGTGCCCCTGTGGCCAATCATTTCCCTCCGAGGCACGACAAGCAAAATGGCTATTCCAGAAGCTGAAGTGTCACTGTGGTTTCACAAACGAAAGACCTTTCGGCAGTAAAACTTCTCAAAAAAATAAAGGCAGTCACAGATGATCCAGACGAAATGATGACGTCATTAGATGTAACCTCTTTTTTCACGTTCATACCACATGTCCCATCCGGTACCTTCAACTTCAGAATCACGATGAAAAACAATGTCAGCCAACAGCGCAGGATCTCATAGAAATCATGGAGCATTGCGCCACCAAGGGAACCACATATGAGCATATCAAAGGCACCCCAATGGGGTTCCCAATCTCTGGGCTCATTGTTGATTTGGTACTACAACATCTTAAGGGATGATTGTGCGAAGAGTATGAGCCCAAATTGTGGGAAATAATGGTATTATATGATGTCGTCTCTCTCTTCACATCAATACCATAAGATTTAGCAAGACAATACTTAGAAGAATTACTTAATTCCTACGAAATGGACATACCTTCATCTGCCCTGCTTGAACTCTTAGATCTATGTTTGGAAACGAATATATCATTCGCTCAACAATACTATAAACAAATAAAAGGAGCACCCATGGGGTCTTCAATTTCAGGCTTCTTGGCCGAAATAACTATGCAAAAATTAGAAACCATGCACCTACCACTAGTTAAACCCAAGTTGTGGGTACGCTATGTCGATGAAACGTTTTTCATTGCTAAAAAGGACCAACTGGAAATACTTCACAACTTTATCAATTCAACAATGCCTGGAATCACATTTACGCTTGAAAAAGAAATTAACAACAAACTCCCCTTTCTTGACGTCCTCTTACAGCGTAATACTGATGGAACGTTTCAAACATCGGTTTACCGCAAACAGATATATGCTGATGTTATCCTTCATTACAAGAGCAACCACCCTATTGCTCACAAGCGAAGTACTGTTATCACCTTAATGAATCGAGCATAAACGCATTGTTCTTACCCCGACCTCTACCAAGCCGAACGCAATTACCTATTCACACTTTGTTCAAAAACCGGCTACCCCAGAGAGTTCGTGCGTCGATCAATGAAACAGCAAAAGTTTAAACAAAACAAAAAGGAACTAGAATGTTCCAATGAAGCGCCTTATCCAAGAAATTTGCGAACACTTTTATACATTAAAAACGTGTCTGAACTCGTTGAAAGACACCTGAGGAAGTATCAAATCCAAGTAGTGCTCAAACCAACACATACTCTACGAAACCAACTTGTACACCCTAAGGATAGGGTTGGCTATTTAGACAGAAAAGAGGTTGTTTATAAAATTCCTTGTAGCTGTTGCAATGCAGTTTATTGCGGACAAACTGGACGATCAGCCTGCACACGCTTACATGAACATCAGCTAGCGGTAAGGGGACGATATCCATTGTCCGAGGTCGCCATGCACACAGTAGAAACTGAGCACCAATTTGCATGGAACAAAACTTGCATTGTCGGCTGTTGCCCATGGAGGAAGAGTCGCGAATTTTTAGAAGCTATGAATTCCGACGAATTCTGCATCAACAGGCACTTTGAATTGGATCTAATATACACCAACCTTAAAAAGGCCTGGAAAATAGACCAACCACAAAAGCAGGCTAATGACCACAGCTGACAGAGCATTATCGATTTTTTTGACACGTTTAAAAATGTGAAGTGTTCCTCACACTATTTCCTCACGTTTGAAGACGAAGTATCGTGCTAGTGTCGAAAATTTACGAATAAAGTTTGTTACCGTATCCCGAAGAATTTCTCCATCAAACATAGAAATGATGTTCAGTCAAGAAGCTTAATGGCATATCTGATGCTTTTAAAAAGCTTGGCAGTACTTGTAGACTCGGTTCTTTTGGGGTCATAATCACATCTAAATTTTCTAATGTCATAGGCGGTGACTTTATTTAAACGTCATTGGCAAAACATTAAAAATATGCATCGTCCTTGGTGTTTACTTAAACTTTTTAGGTTTGCGTTCAAGGGACTTTTTAAATGTGCCATTTAAGTTCAAAACAAAATTTCGCTCCGGATAATCGTATCTATATTCCTCTCTGACAGAAGGTAACAGTGAAGCAGTTTAGAAGGAGAAGGTGCGATCGCCTAAGTAATAGGCTTCTTGGCCTGACATCTCGGATTTTCTATTAAATTCAACCTCAGAGACAATGTCAGAATCTCTGATGATGTGTTCAAGCAAGACTCTGAAAGGTCAGGTCCGTAAGCAGCTCGTTCCACCGATCAAAACTTCTCATAGATTTCTCTGCTAGCCAATACGCCAAGAGTGTCTCATAACAAGCATTTTCTGGACTTATGACCTTCCAACATAATAACGCCATGATTGAGTGTAAAGAAAAGCTAGCATAACGGGTAACCTACCAAAGAGCGTTGGAAAAAAACTTCTCAGTTATGTTACCTTCGTGGTTGGTATTTTCAAACGAGAGGTAGAATTTGTATTGCTTTGAAAGGCAGCCAAACACCTATGTTCAGGTGGGCAATGCAATAGAACCTGACTACGACCACACTTATCCACCTGTCAAATGGAAAAACGAAGAGCAAAAAAATAAGGAAAGCCGTTTTTCCAACTACACAACAGTCAATAAGTGGGTAACTATGCACTATAATGACCATCCCGACATTTAAAGCATTTATTCTCAGGTAAAGAGTTAACGTAAGCGAAAACAGCAGAATTTAGTTGTACAAATAAAGTTCGGGGGAGTTTTCCAACTGCTTTCCGTGGCCAACCCCGACGCCAGGTGACGATCGCACTTTGCCCCCACACCCCAGTGATAGTCGTTCGTTGTGCGCAAATAGCAGCAATTATCCCCCCATGCATCTGCCCTCTGATCAACCCCACAACATAACCCAATTACCCCTCCTCCCCTCCCCGGACGCACAAACCTCTGTGCATGCATCACCCCTTATCTGCGCATGTCTCAGACCTGTTTACGATTACCTATGACTAAGGATTCCCGATGGAATCCGAAACTTCAGGCAAATAAAACTATTGTTCCAGTGATCGCATCTTCAACTTCTAAACCTCTAAACGCTGACCTCGCCATGCGGGCGACGCGTAAATGATGAGTTGTAATTAGACTACACTTTGTAACCCTGTCCATCTGTATAGTTTTAATTACCCTGCAAATGTTCTGGCCTGACGATGATTTGCTGCAAACATATGTTTGCCAATCTTGACTTCTCAACTTTAGAATGGGAATATTTGCAGAACAGACAGTCCAAAGACCCTTCGGTGTTCAAAGAACTACATGGATTCCTGAAGTTTGACACCAGGCTTGCTGGGGCAAACGTGACAGCCAAATTCCTATCAGGGTGTATGGACCAGGGTGAATATCCGAGGCAGTACTGAAAAACTCTACGAAGAAATCATATCGCTGTTTCATCGGCATCGCTAAAAAGGCATGTGGAAAGTTACCTTGAGACGATTAACGCGGGAGTATTGGAACTCCAGCGGAACCTGGCTCAGAGGGCACCGGTCCTCAACCGTCTTGAAACTCTCGAGAGAGTGGCGTTTGAAAAATATGTGCCAACAAGAAGGAACAAAATAATCGAAGCCCGGTGGAACAAACTCCTTCGAAGTGTCCAACCATTTAAAGCGCCGACAAGCCTCCCAAGCAATCCAGAGCGGTACGTGCATAACTATTCTTCAATGCGTCTTGACACAACTCTCTTAGAGGTACTATCTCTAGGCCTTAAGTTCTGCATGGCGGGAAAAAGGCCGTGACAACTAGAGTTAGAAACCGCATTTGAGAGCCTCTTTAGCCAGACTGCTGGCCTAAAATCCACCAAGCCTAGCAAAGTTAATTATCTCAAGTCAACGCTGGTAAACTGCTGCCAGCAATAGGATAGCCTGAGAGAACTCCGATGAAACGAAGATATCGTTCTAACAAGATCAGACAAAGGGTTCGGAATAGTACTGAATAAGAATGATTATGTTACGAACCTAGAAGCCATCCTGGCAGATCATACGAAGTTTACAAAATCAGAGGAGGATAAGGATCGTACGGAGGTCGTCGAGGGTCAGTTAACTGCAATTCTCAAAGACCTTCACAAGGAAGGTCTTTTGTCTGACGAAGAGCTTGAATGACTGAGACCTGTAGGCACGAAATTACCCAGAATGTATGGCCTGCCAAAAATCCACAACAGGGGTTACCCTTGCGTCCTATCCTGGATATGAGGAACTCCCTTTATCACGCCATTGCCAAATGGCTGGTATAAAAGCTGAAATCACTTGGCAGTGGCCTATACCCTCGAAGTTTGAAAGACACAGTTGAGTTTGTTGAGGCTATAAAGGATATGAATTTTGGGGAAAGTAAGATGCTCTCATTGGAAGTATCGTCCCGTTTTACCAACGTAACCGTGGTGGAAACCGTTGACTACCTCTGTGATGTGATTAGGGACACGAACTACCGGATAGGTTTACCCGTGAAAACCCTAAAAGAACTACGTACGAGATGCATGCAAAATGTGCAATTTCTCTGCAATGGTCGATTTTACAGACAGATCGATGGGTGGCAATGGGCTCACCACTTGGCCCGTTTCTCGCAAATGTCTTGATGGGCAAGATCGAGAAAATTTGTCTGAGGGACACTACCAATGACCTTGCGTTTTACGGTCGGTATGTTGATGACATCTTCTGCTTGACCGACTATAACGCGGACACTGACGCTCCGGTCGCGAAGTTTAACAACGCGCACCCATCTCTCAAATTGACTGCAGAGACAGAGGAAAGCGATGAAATTTCCTTTCTTGATGTCCTTCTGCGAAGGCAAGATGATGGATCGATCCTGCGTAGAGTCTTTCGAAAGAAAACCTGGACGGGACACTACACCAACCTTCACAGTTTTGTCCCCCTAAATATAAAACGAAATCTAGTCCAGGGATTAGCAGCTATAGTATGAAAGACCTGTTCTCCCAAAACTGTGGAAGCAGAGCTCCAACAGCTGCAGCAGATACTTATCGAAAATGGATACTCTGAGAGGTTCATCCTCACGAATATTGGCAAGCGAGCCAAAAAGCCTAATACCTTAACAGCAGAAAGGAAAGAAGTTTTCATTAGACTGCCTTTCTCAGGCGATGCAGCAAGCGAGCTGGTCAGACGGCGTCTAAGAACCACAATCGTTTGCGCTTTCCCCATGGCGAACTTACAGTTGTTCTTCACGAATTCTTTCCTCCTACGATTAGGAGGAAAAGACCGACTCCCGTTGAAGGCCACATCCATGTGTATTTACTCCTTCACTTGCTCTTGTGGAGCAAGATACATAGGCCGAACAACGAGGCGCCTGAAAAAGAGGGTACGTGAGCATATACCGGCCTGGTTAAGTAAAGGCGAAACTAGATCGATTTCGAGTTCTATTCTCGAACATCTCGTCAATGTGAATCATCGAGTCGATACTAACAAAGCCTTTCAGGTTGTCTACCGGATACCAGCCAACTTTTCCAAGGGCCTACGCCAACGGGTGCTTGCAACAGCCGAAGCAGTAGCTATACGGCTAGAGAATCCGCTGCTGTGTTGTCAGAAGAAACTGACAGAAGCCCTTTCACTTCCATGGCCGACCCCGACGCCAGGTGACGATCACACTTTGCCCCCACACCCCAATGACAGTCGTTCGCTGTGTGCAAATAGCAGCAATTATCCCCCCATGCATCTGCCCTCTGATCAACCCCACAACATAACCCAATTACCCCCCCTACCCCTCCTCCCCTCCCCGGACGCACAAACCTCTAAACGCTGACCTCGCCATGCGGGTGTAGGAACTTGCTTAATGCTCCTCAAACGTAGCATTTTGTGCATTTGTTCTGCAATAATTTGTGTCTGAATTTGGTTAGACACTTTGTTTTTTTGAAAAACATGTCTACGCTGCTTTCGGCTTAAGTCAGGTCCCACGTATGCTTTATAACACCGAAAACACCTATTATTTCAGAATTTTGTTGTAGCATTTGAGCTTAAGATTGGGTCGAACAACTAAGCCTAATGGTGAAACTAGTGCTTCATGACGTGCAATACTGAAACTTATGTTGTCAAAAGTTCTTTTTTTATTGATTCATGAAGTAGGAAGATAAATTATTGATTGACTTCCCAAACGCTCAATTAATTGCAAAAACCAGTAATAAGACAGAACGCTTACTGCTGGAGGCCTGGGTGTCAGTTCAAAACTCTGTAAAACGGCATCTGGATATACCGCCCTGTTATTTTGCCATCCGTGTCCGTGAACGGAACCCAGGGCCCAGTTCCTCTACAAACCCGCAGGCTGCAACGTCAAGGTCACACGCCATTACTCTAGGGACGCGCGTAGAAGGCATGTTACGATAGCGTGAATTGAACCGGTGTGGTTTGAACATAATTGCGGACTTGAAAGCGTTCCGGAACACACTGCACAGACTTATCGACAACCACTGTCCAATTTCATGAAAAAGGTGACCACTAGACCGTGATGGCTTACGCAGGCCTTAAAGATAGAAGTAAACAAAGATCAGAAGCTGTGGGCAAAATGCTAGCAGACAGGACTCCTGCATTTGTCAGTGACTACAAAACTCAGCGAAACCGGGTCCAGGGTCTTATTCTCAAAACAAGACGGACGTTCGAGGCAAACTTGCTAAAGCGGGCCACAGTGAACCCCAAACTGCTTTGCAGTTACCTCAGGCAGAGTACAAAAACAAGGAACCGATACCCCTGCTGAGGACCACTAAGGGAAGGGACTTGATAGATGATGGAGCAAAGGCTGATCATCTTTAGAAATTTTTCCGGTCAGCTTTCACAAAGGAAATGGCATACGATCACCACACAGTGGGCGTTATGGGAATACACGCATGAACAAAAATGCCATGCCAACGATTCGCCGCCCACCTCTTTGAAACTAGATTGACACCTCTATACGTTTTAAAGCTAAGATGGTTAACCCTAACAGCTACAATCTTCCTGGCCCGGTTTCTTAGGAGATAGTAGAGAAAAGTCTTGGGAAGGTCACAGTAGTAGGTACGATATATTGTGTACAGAAGATTTGAAGGAAGTTGCCACTCAGTCCGGCCGTGAAGGCCCGTGAGCGGGCGTCTCGCTCAGAGCGGATTCCCAAGTGCCCGTAGGTGCAAGAGTTGTCCGAGGACTGGACAGCGCTTCATGGAAGCTGATTGGCCACGAGCGCTTCGGGACGCTAATAGGTCGACCAGTTTGGGGCGCGTCTATGCATCACGGTCGTGCGAGAGCAAAGGTCGCGCGTCGGTGCGGACATGTGACATCGCGCTGGAAAAGGCGTGACTGGGCAACCACGATTGTCCCTGCCAGAGCACGTCAGTGACGTCTCGAGTTTGAAGGAGGTGGGCTGTACAAACGCTACCTCCATTCCGGGTGGGCGAGGGGAGATGGGGAGAGCGGTTGAGATGGCGCAAGTCGATTGGGGATTTTAATTTATCCACCCGCTAGTAGTCATCCCCGCACCCATAAAAAGCCAACAATGGAGGAGATTTTGTAGCACACCCCGGCAAGAGCTCACGCCCTGCCAATGACCCACCTCCGATCTTCTTGAACCTGGCCTGACACCTGTCCCGGATAGTTGATGGAAGAATAGGGATAGTGAAACATTACAAACATCCGTTGACCGCAAAGAACCATATGCGAATGTTATTCTAAACTATGAGAGCAACAACCGCATTTGTGATAAACGGAGTGCCGTCAATAGTCTGCTACATCGAGCAACAACACACCGCTCTGACAAACAAACCTACCGAATGGAGCTCAATTACATATATGATTTGTTTTTCCGAAATTGCTACCCCAGAAGCTTTATATGGCGATGCATGAAACAACAGCAGCGCAACAAAAAGGAACCAGGTGGTTCCACTCAAACGCCCAAAACAAATACAAAGTGAATCCTACCTTATATAGGGACTGTGTCTGAAATCAACAATTAAGGTGATTTCATAGCATGCCCCGGAAAGAACTCATGACCTGCCAATGACCCACCTTCGATCTCAAATCGGATAAAGGAGGCTCAACTGCCATCTTAAACAAGGCTGACTATGATGCAAAGATGCTATCAATGCTAGAGGGACGGTCAACTGACAAAAGTCTGAGCACGGATCCCACTAATCAACAGAATACTGCTATTGAAAAAGTACTCAAGCGTCTTGCAGAAACGAAACAAATACCAGTAGATTTTGCCAAGTCCTTAAAACAAACCGAACAAAAGACAGGCAAGATCTACGGACTACCTAAGGTACACAAGCCTGATGTACTACTGCGACCGATAGTTTCCTTAATCGGCGCGCCTTATTATAGGATCTCGAAATGGCTATTCCAAAAACCCCATCCCTTGACAAAAACTTTTGAAACATCGATCAACAATTCTATGAAATTCCTAAACGAATTGCATTTAAACTAATTATTCCTTCGCACAACAACATTATCAACAGATTAAAGGAGCTCCGATGGGGTCAGCCATTTCTTGCTTCTAAGCTGAAGTCACAATGCAAAAATTGGAAACCATGGCAATACCACTAGTTAACCCCAAGTTTTTAGCACGATATGTTGGTGAAACTTTTGTCATTGTTAAAAGGGAGCAGCTCAAAACACTACACAATGTCATCAACTCAATGATGCCAGGCATCACGTTTACGCTCGAAAAAGAGATTGACAGTAAACTCCCATTCCTCGACGTCCCTTTACAGTGAATACTGACGAGACATTCCAAACATCAGTTTACCGCAAGAAAACGCACGCGGATGTCATTCTACGTAACGAGAGCTACCACCGTGCTGCTCACAAACGGAGTGCTGTTACTGCCCTAATCAACCGAACAAGAACGCATTGTTCTAGTCCTGAACTCTACCAAGCCGAACTGAATAACCTGGTCAAGTTGTTGGCGCACAAACCAACGAATACCCTATGAAATCATTCCTTACACCCCAAGGATAGGGTTGGCTACTTGGACAGAAAAGAAGTCATCTATAAGATCCCTTGTGGCGGCTGCAATGCCGTTTATGACGGACAGACAGGAAGATCAGCCTCCACGCGCTTACGAGAACATGTACGAGCGGTAAAGGGGCAATATCCCTCGTTTGAGGTCGCCACGCACACAATAGAAACCGAATACCATTTTACAGGGGACGACACCCGCATTGTTGGCTCTTGCCCATTCAAGAAAGGCCGTGAATTTCTCAAAGCCATGCACTCGAACACACAGTGCATAAACAGGCACACTGAGTTAGCATCGTCGTACCAAAGCACTAAGCTCAAGTGGGTAAGACGCGAGCCAATCCTAAGGGAATGAAAGACACAACAATAAGGTACTGACGCAAGCGTCACGCCATGGCGTTATTGATTTTCCCACGAACTTTCGATATGAGTTGTTACCCCGTTTTTGCCCATTCACTTTTTCTTTACGTCTGAAGACGAAGCGGGGCTCCAGCTTCGAAAATTCACAGAATAAACCATCTTTTCAAAAGTGCTTTCTCTACTTAGCACAATATACTGTTCCTACTACTCTGGCCTTCTCACGAACTCTCCTCTACTTAGTTACTATGGTCTGAAAATCGCAGTTGCAAGGGTTTACCTTACTTAACCCCTGCGATACGTCTTTCGCAAGAACAAGAGTTTACGAAGGCATTACTTGCGAAACGTTCGCGTGGATACTGGGCTTCGTGTGCTCGTTCCTCTCAGCTGCTTCCTTGCGTTTTCGTCCCATGGGCGAGACCTCAAACAGAGTTGGGCTTGAGCATTGTGTTGATTGTTTTCATAACATAAGCAGGTCAGTTCAGTTTTATTAGGAAAATAAAGGTAAATACCTTTGATCTCCCTCTTTGTACATAGCTATCGCACAGAACATGTGGCGTTGCCAGTAATGGAACTGCGGTAGGGGGCAGGCAGTAAAAAAACTCCTTAGGCATCATTCATAAGTTTAGTTTTTAATGCCGCTTGTGGGATTTTAAGGAGAAAAACTGTTGCCTGTGGTGGAGGGGGGGGGGGGGGAGGGAACATGTAAATCGGATGTCTTGCTGCTGAAAGTGTTTGGATCCTGTCGGTAGGAGGTCATCGCGGTTGTTCAATATCCTAATGGTCACACGGGGAGATGACTGCGGTGGTCACGGTTTTGGAGATGCGCCCATCACATGCCCATGCGAACCAGAGGACGAAACTTGCAATCAGTTATTATAAACAATTATACTACTGAAAAGTAGTGAGCAGTATGTTTTTAACAATAAAGTTAAACTGTAATATAATCATCTCGCTTCATTACAGATAAGGTCTTTTTCTATGCTGATCCAACTGCATCTTAAACGTGTCCACATATGGGGATATGGCAATGTAGAGCATTCCTTGCCTTGATTACCCACTTAGAGAAGATGGATTTTCGTTTGTTAAATCTTGCCCCAGTCACACGTAGCTTGAGAAGTTGTCCGCGCAATCTAGTTGTTATGGCCAGCTCAAAGAAATCGTTGGATGCTAGGCAACAATTTTGATCCCGCAGCATGCGAAATGCCTGTATCAGGTCACCGCGCGGCTGTCTGTAATCCAGTGGAAAAAAATCAAGAGTTCTCAGTCGTGTCTCGTAAGGAGGGTACGCTTGGCCTCGCACTAACTTATTTGTACCATTTCAAGGGTTATTTGTCTTTGACAGTCCAAAGTTTCCAGGCTTGAATGGCAAATTCCAGTTGGAGTCGCACAAATGCGCCGAAGACCTTGCCATAGACCACTGTATCAAACTTAACAAAGGCGCTTGATTAGATACAAGCTCGTCATTGCGGATTTGGCCACCTTCAGGCTGTGGAGTGAGGGAGTGAACTACAACCCCAGATCCTTCTGGGCCTCTGCTACTGGCAGCAGTGTGTTAATTATGTTGTCAACCCTCCGAAGTGTTAGTACTACTGAAGTGCATAATGTTGCATTTGGCGACATAAAATGGCAGGAGCCACTCGTTTTACGATTGTTCGAGTCTGTGCAAATCTGTCGGCAAAAATTGAATTTCATAGTCTTATTTATTTATGCAGTCGTCAATTTATATAAAGAAACGGATAGGACCCAGAACAGAACCCTGGGGGCCCCACTATCAACTGCCACCTCCGCCGATCGCTGATCACCAATACATACGGTTTGAGTTCGGCCAGTCAGAAAATTTTCGATCCATCGCAAAAGGTTGCCTGTTAACCCTATAGTCTAAGATTGTATAGGAGACGTTGATGCGGCACAGTGTCAAATGCCTTCTTGAAATCTATGAGGACTGCGTGCACCGTGTTTCCTTGATCAAGTGCTCTGGTCCATTGCTCTAGACAGAAGAGCAGATTTTTCAAGCAGGACCATCCATTTCGGAATCCATGCTGTTTATCAGAAAGAAGTCGATGACACTCTAAAATTGCATCAATCCTATTTTGATCATTTGCTTCATGATTTTTCAATATATTGCAGTAAGGCTTATTGGCACGTAGCTGTTTGCGGACGCCCGACTCCCACTGTTGTGTATGAGTTAGATTCACGCTGAATTCCAGTCGGATGGCAGTTGGCCTGTGTTTAGGGAGGCCTGAAAGAGTAACTGCAGGGGTTCTGCCAACTCTACGGCTAGCTCTTTTAACACCTTTGCAGTTATGCCGTCTGGTCCTGGCAAGTTCGTGTCTTGGAGCTTAAGAAATTCTTGCAGGACAGTAATTTCTGTAAGCACAGTTGATCAATAGTAGGACTCTCCTCGGTACTAAAATTGGTAACGGTTAGCTCGACCTCTCTCGTAAAAACCAACTGAAAGAACCCGGATAGATGCTCGGCCTTTGCTTTGTTCCCGCAAATTTCGGCGCCGTCATCCGTTTTTACCAACGGAACGGGGCCTCTATTTCAGGTAGATCGCCTAATGTAGTTGTAGAAGACCTTCGGATTTCCTACTGCACGGTTTATTATGTCACTCTTGAAACTTTGGTTGGTTTTTAGTACAAGGCCTTTTACCCTTTTTCTCCGCACTTTGTACTTGTTGTACGACTCGGTACTATTCTCTCTCCGATACGTTCGAAACAGCTTTTCTTTATGGTAAACCTCCCTCTTCAGCGTGTTTATTAGCCACTGTGGCCTATTTTTGGCTTTCATATTCGAGATGGGGCAGAAACTGGTGATTAGCCCGTGTAGTACAGTCTTTAACACCGTCCAATCCTCGTGGACACACCCGGTGAATGCCTCCCTCCAGTCTACGCTGCGCACTTTGGTTCTCATTTGGTTAAAGTTTCCGCACCATATGTTGTGTCTAACGGTCGCGCTACGATCAGGTTCACAGAACAGTGAGTACTCCCACTGTAGTACTACGTGGTCGCTTTTCCCTAGAGAAGGAGGGTAGATTTTACGTTCGGGCTCAACCCTCCCCCTCCTGGGTCGATTGCGTGGTTGTCCGGAACGGACCTGTCCAAGGTGAGAACGATAGACGTTGTATCACTTGGTTGTTGTAAATAACCAAGTTTTTTCTTTTTTGCTGTGTCGCTTCTTCATTTTGTAACGAGATGACGACGTTAGTCTCGTTCTGCAACTGAGAAATCCTGCTGAAAAAACTCCCGGGTGAGAGTCTTTTATTCTAAAACGCTTAGACAGGATGAGCTTTGCTTCTTGGCTGCTGGCCATGACCACCTTCAGAGATCTGGGACGCATCGATCCAGTTGGGCCGTCTGACCGTTTTTCGAGGCGGAATGCTTTAACGTACTCGATTGTTACGTTGGTTCCCAGCATTTTGTTCATAAGCGCACCGAAGAGCTGGATGTCTGCGGAATGCCGGTCCATGGGAGTAGTTGCGGTTGATTCTGCCAATCCCTGTATTATGACGTTAGATTCTCTCTTAGCGACATTTTTTTACGCCTATGACATTGTCGCTTACTTTCTGACTAACAGCTCTTGTGCTGCTATTCTGACGGTTATGTTTGAGACTGGAGTCTATTGGTGCACTACCAGCCTCGTTTTCTACTGCGGGCCTCGGACTCGGGCCAGCCGATGTTGTTGCTTCCCGGCCATTAACTGCGGTGTGATTTCCATGCAGTTTTGCGGGGCTGGGCACTTAAGCGTTGAGGGCCTTAACACTCGTATCCTTTTTGTCGACAGCGAGCTTGTTCAAATCTACCTCAACTGTGGCAACTTTGTCAGTTTTGGGGGCCTTCACTCCGGGTTTTGGCAAGCTCTTGCCTGCTTCTGTGTGCGCCTTTACTTGAAGTATTGACGCATCTGTATCTACTTTGTTGGCAGGAAGGTTTTTCTAACTTGCCGCGTCTACTTGGTCAGCTGTTTGGGCCTTCACTTTAAGTGTTGGCACATTCCTGTCTTCTGTTGACAAAGCCTTAACTGTAGATGCTGGCACACTCTTATCGTTTTTGTTTTTGTCAACTGTGGGGTTATTCAAATTTTCCTCACCTGCGGCAATTTTACCAACGTTGGACGCCATCACCCTAAGTGTTGACTCCCTTGTATCTACTTTTCTGGCAGAGAGGGTTTTCAAATTTACCTCAACTGCGTCTGCTTGGTCAGCTGTTTGGGCCTTTACTTCAAGTGTTGGCACACTCGTGGCTTTGTTGTGGAAGTCTCAACTTTAGGTGCTAGCACACTCTTATAATTTTTATCGACTGTAAAGTTATTCAAATTTTCCGCAGCCGCGGCAATTTGGCTAACGTTGGAGGCCTTCACTCTAAGTGTTGAAGCCCTTGTGTCTACTTTGCCGGCTGGAAGGTTTTTAACATTCGCCGGATTTGCGTGCGGTTCTTTCGTCCTATCAGAACACAGTTGTCTCGGCTCAGATATTGGGTGCTGGACAACTTATTGTTCCTCTCGAATCTTTATTTGTGCGGTTTTGTTGATTTTAGCCCTGGGAAAGGGTGAGATCGATTCTGTGGGTAGATGTTTCATCCGCCGTTTGGCAACTTTAACGGTCCTGGGGCTCAAGCTTGCCTGACGCTGTACACTCTGGCACGTTTGTGTATGCTTGCACTCCGATTTGGGCGTGTCTGGACCTATTAGGTGTTGGTTGCTAGTAAGTGCCCTTAATGTTGATAAGAGCTGTGGTTTGCAACTTGTTTCGTCAATTGGCCTTAAATTGTCGAGTTTAAGCAGTTCTGCAAGTATTTGTGATGGTAGGTTCGTAAGACACTCTAGTCTCATTACTTTTTGCCGCATCTCTTTGCAGTGATTATAACCCTCTGGGCATATTGTGTCACCAGTGTTAGTGCACGTAACTGTCGTAGGCCCTCGCAACTCAGTTGCGATAGCCGAGGTGTTTAAACGGTCGCCCCCTGGGTCGCGCTTGCACGAATCGATGCCACCTCTGCGTTTCCCATGGGGTTGATTTTGGGTTTTGCGAGCACAGATAACAACAAAATTTGGCCTACAGTTATGTTGCACTTGTATTCTACTCTAATATCCTGGCTAAGTTTACAATGTGGAAATCTATATTGTCTATACTAGTAGAAACTACTTCGGGTTGACCAGAGCAGGAAAGACAGCAAAAATATAGGTTAGCCAATACTTATGTCGTGCTTGTCTTCTAATCTGATATCCAAGCTGTGGGTTTAAGTGTCAACTTGATAGTGTCTACGCTAGTAAAAACGGTTAACGGTCAAATTTGACCGCGTAACTACCAACGAGATAGTCTGATCTGTGGGTATGCAACAACTATACACAAGCAGTATGTAAATTAATGCACAGCAGTATATAAATTTTAGACTCACCTCTCCACAGATATACCTCAGTGACCCTGAAGAATTTGATTTGGACAGGTAGTGTGTAAACCAAGCCAATAATCGCAGCAAGATGCTTGATTTGGAGAAAATTTCCTGGTCGAACAGCGAGGATATTGAAGGAAATCGGACGGAGGATCTTGTAACACAGTGTGTTTTTTCATTTGGTTTTACTCTGAAGACAATTTCCTTCGACGTAGAAGTTGAAATAACTTTGCCTTCATCTTTCTCAAAAATTCAAACCACACGGGTTCAATTCAGTAGTGTGGTAGGGATCCATGCATGCCGCACATAAGGTCACATGATTACAAGTATCCGGCTAACTTAAGGATAGACGCATGCCCCACGTGAACGCTTGTCTGGCACGGCCCATCAACACTCATGCACTGGTTTTCATCTCCAAGTCTGACCAATCACCTTCAAAGCCAACTCAAAAAGAGCCTGACTGTGATGACTGCCTACGCTTTGACACCCAGGATGCCACCCTGCTAGGGAACGAACATCACTCGTGTGAAATTCAGTTTTCTCCTAAGCATTCGCCATGCCTTCTGTACAGAATAAACTCTTGCTACCACTACGGCATCCTATGTCTTTTTTTCTCCCAATGAACCACGTCTGGAGATCGCAGCTGCTAGGGTTTGGCGTAATAAACACCTGAACACCCATTGATAGTGTGTTGCGATGATTAACTCCCTGTGAAGTACGGTTCCGATGATACCGATGGGTCTTCGCCTCAAAATTACGTCAATGAAAGTAAATACTTGTCATTTATATATATCCTCCGTTGTGCTATTTAATCTTTTTTTGCAAATTTCACAACCAGATCTTTGCTGATGGACGAGTTTCTGCTCAACAGGTTGAGAGTTGGAGCCTTGTGTGTGTACCATTTGGAGTTGGGTATGGTTGGCTGGTTACGGCGAATTATTCTGAAGTGGCCATTCCAGTCTCCCTTACTTTTGCCGATGATTTTAATCAACCCGATATATACCATAACAAGAACACATAATAGTTACTGCATGAATGGGTGTCGCCAGGACTTAAATCATTACGTCGGGTAGGGATAGGACTTATCGCAACGGATAAAGTAAGTTAAACCATGCAACTGCGATCTTAAGAACATGGCTACTTAGTGCAGAAGAAAAGATCATAATGACCAGAGTAGAAGAAGAATGTATTGTGTACACAAGGGAGAGGACAAAAGATGAGAGTAGATTGACTCGGGAGAGCCCCTAAGCGCAGGAGATCGAACGGATCCCAACTGAGGTCTGGGAGTAGTGGGGCCAGAAGATAGAGAGAGAGCTTTCACTGGCTAGGTCGGCCTGGATATTTTGGGCAAAGAGGCAGCTTGCGTCGGGAACGCGTGCAAGCTTGCCAGTCGTCGCCTAGCTGAAACCGCGTAGATGCGGGAACTATGATTGGCTGATCGAGACCTCAAGAATCCGCATAGGTGAGCCTTTAGGGAAGTGCACTTCGACGCGGGCTAGTCGGTCAGGTACGATCCACTACAGACTCAATACCTTGCAGTGTGATAGCTGCTCGAATACTCATGTCTTCCCGGTAAAGCATTAAGTCGTCAACAAACGATTTAGTGCCGCCACGCTCATACCCTAATTGGATATCGTGTCACCCCTACAACACCATGGTCCAGTTCATGAGGTTATAGTCACAGCTCTGGCATAACATTACCAGACCGACTAGGTTCAATGAGGCACGCTGGCTCCATCCGAATAAACCTAGCCGCAAAGTACTGTATCAGCCCAAGCACGTGGCAGGCCAAACTGTATCGTTGCGCATCTCTGGACTGGATTCAGACTTAGGGGCGTTCAGTCTTTATCCCTCAGATGATAGCTTTGCACTGTTAGCCGCTCCACCAAGCACATATACAAAATTTCTGAGCCTGCGGTTCCTCTCGTACTGAACAGTATTATCAGTGCAACGATGAGATTGTACTTCACTGTTTACACACTTCAACCATCAGTATGGTAAATCTAACCTGTCTCAGGACGGGCTAAACCCCGATTGAGGCAGATGTACTGTTGACATGCCGGAACCAGGATTTAGCCTTTTAGGAAATAAAGGCAGTCGTTGTCCCCTCCTACAGGGCTATTTATGGTGGATAGTCACTACTTTACCATGACAAAATATAAAATACACAAGTTAGCAAAAAGGTAGTTTATTGGCATGGTTCAAGGCTTTTAAAATGAGTAAACATACTTTCGTTCAAATGTTCACCTCAGATTAAGCAGAGTCAAGTCATGAAGCGCTGTTATCTAATATGGGGCTGCAACTTATGCCAGCGAGCAGCGGTAGCTATATTTTGCCTGATGTCCCGGAAGCTTCCCGAAAGAACTTCGGTTACCAAGCCATTCACTTCGAAAGTCTCTCACTTAGGCAATTTTAAGTCAGTCAGAGGAACGTCAGTCTTCGTAGTTGTTCATAAATTGAAGCATCCCTTGACAATATGTTTGTTCTAGCACTGAATATATCGGAGTATTGATTAGTTGAAGAAAAATATGGACGTGCCCGTTAGAGCGCAGAAAGGGAGCCGCAATAGTCGGCAGGTACTTTTATTGGGGTGGTTTTCTGAGGAGATTCGTAATCAAAGGACATTGCACAGGGATGTGCATACAAATTACCTAGGCTTTGCTTATCTTAAAGCGGTGGAACCACATTCGTGGTTAACACGTCTAAGGCGAACTTACTGCCTGTAAGGACTCGATAGGCTATGCTGCCTACCTAAACCATGTGAGGCACTCATGGGTTGGCCACAGTTATGCTCTGGTGTTCTGCGACAAGAATATTAGTCACTCTGCCTCAGAAAAGGTAGAGTTTAGTGCGCAGTTCTCATTGCATTGCACAGGGGTTGCGCACATGCTGTGCATAGTGCGCGGGTCGCCAATGCCAACTGCGATTATGGATTGTTTTGCGTGTCTATTGCCTCCAATGCCGTTTATCAAGAAAAGTGTGAGAAATATTGGTGTGCAAATCTATCACGCAATCATACCTATCTGCCTAACTGTTTCATTGCAGTACGACCTACAAGTCGTGTAACATGCAGACATATGCAGAAGATGGACAACACAGTTAAAGAATAGACTACACGGTTATCATTATTACAAACTTATGTAATGCCTATCTCAGATTCTCGTATAAACTATTTCGTATCCTACATTGGTGACTCAGATTTTTAAATGCGCTTTCAATTGCTAACAATTACTACATTGCTTCGCGCTCATTTTCTTGCCGCAACATTTGTTCGCCGATTGACGAATGCACAGCTCGTATTCTTAACCAATAGCAAGAGTGCGTTTAGCTCTCTGTCCGGTCACGCGAGTGACTAACCGTGTGTCACCCGCATATTTTGTGACCTTTGACATCATGACTGAAGCACAAAGCCAGGACGTAAGTAGCATTCACACATTCGACCTGCGAGGTACTGATAATCAACATTCGTAAAATAATCCACAGAAGAATTTTTTAAAAACTTCAGAATTTTACAAAGTTGAACTGCTAGCTTTACCTTACAACACGCCGCCGAAGAGGAGCTTGATTTTTCTTACACCAACACGGATATTCCTGTAAGTTTTCTCATCAAGTCCGTTTAATTTATAAAGTTATCGATGACAGTTTGTGCTTGTGCTTTGATTATCTTTAAATAATTGAGCTTTTGTTTTCCATTAATCGCTAAGATCCCTGGCCACGCAAGTAACGTTTATGGCCTCCTGAATATGAGATTATGTCAAGCGACTGAATGTAAAGTGCGCATCTCAGAAGCAGCTATAAGAAAATATCGATTTTTGCCAGGACTAAGTAGCTCGCCATTCACCAAACAGTTAAAGGAGACTTAACGCCAACTAAGGAAGTAAATGATGTAAGCTCTTCCAGTGAAATTCTTTCAAAATTTTTTTATTTTTACACCAAGAACAAAAATGCCCTGTTAGGCAGAAACTGAGGTTAAACGACCGTACGATTCGTACTCTGGAATAGTCTCTCTGAATGTGCAAGTTGCCCGTCTTCTTGTGACCACTGCATATCGGTGCCTACTAATACCGACTGAGCAGGTTAAGAACCACGATTCGGAGCAAATGACTTCGTCTTTGACTTTTGAAAAGAAAAAAAGTGATAATTTACTGAGGAGTATACTTTTGGCGTAGGAGTGAAAGCGTTCAGGCTCCTGGTATTTTCATGAGTTAGAGAGAAGGTTTGTCGAGCACTGGGTCAGTTTTTATCATTCTGAGCTTTCGGGCTCTTGCTGGAATCCATCGTCGGCAATAAAAGCGTTCACAAAAACAAGCAACAGTTTGAGGGCGAGCTAATCAACCGTTATACGGGGAGTGAGTGAAGGGGGAGAAAACACACTGATCACCAGTGTCAGCCGTGCGGATATGCCTGCGGACAGCTGTGTACGCCGGCGCCACCTCGATAGATCAATTGACTGAATCCTCATCCGAGGCCCAGACTTCAATCAATTCTCGGCCTGAGAAGAAGAAGACTCGATCGCTGGGACAATACGTTTATTCGCCTGAAGTTTTGACATCCGCTGCGGATATATCATCAGAGACATGATGCTTCTGTTTCCTACTCATGTCTCTGATGATATATTTGCGATGGATGTCGAAACATCAGGCGAATAAACGTATTGTTCCAGCGATCGAGTCTTCTTCTTCTCAATTACTTCCTAAGACTCGCATGCTCGCTTGTACTGGCAATTCTTGGCCTGTCTGGCTGCCCACCTTTATCTCTGACGACGGACTCCCGCCAGAGCCCGAAAGCTTAGGTCAATAAACAAATTTATCAGGTTCTCAATAACCCTTCTTCTAATATATATTTTTTCCATGAACTGTTTATTTCTATTATAAATAATTTCACCGATATTTGGAGGAAGAGTCAAACTTATAGAAGACTTACAGAACGAATAAGCCTAACTAACGAAGACTTCAAAAGGCCTTATAATCCAGAGACTCAGTGTGTATCCTTTTGGATTAACTCGCGAAAGGAGAACAAGTAAACTTGGTGGGTTTTGAATTCCTAACTGAACAGCGGCCGTTTAGCTTGCTGAAGCTCGTGGTGGACATCGTGGTAACCTAAGGTCAAACTGTCGTGCGAGCTGTTGCATGAGTATAAACGTAAAGTAAAACACGGCTTTGAATTCCAGGGTTTATATACTTATGGAAGCCTCCTAAAACAGAACGCGAAACCACGGTTTACAGAATTCTGCCAAATTAAGCTCATAGTAAACGTTGTCATTGCAACCAGCAGTTCACCCATCGATTCCGACGCTGTCCACTGACTACGCCATAGCAGGGTAGGCGTAGGGACGACAACTTGTGCGGAAATTAATTTAAAGTCAAACTATATTTGCGCTGCCCCTACTCCACTGTCCCTTTTCTTCCGGGACAGGTGTCAGGCCAGGTTCAAGAAGATCGGAGGCGGATCATTGGCAGGGCATGAACTCCTGCCCGAGCGTGCTACGAAACATCCTCCATTTTTGAAGAAAACATTATTTAGGATTCATAACCCTAATGAGTGCATTTTAGAGTTTTGCGCCCCAACTCGTCTTCGGACTAACAGGAAAAGTGCAATGAACAACTAAAAATCCATAACTGCATGGCCATTTCTGATGAACGTTCACGTGTCTTCACAGCCAATTGGTGGTCGTGGATGCGTGTGGAGTCGGATCTTCCTGGTTCGCCACAATATATGGAATCACCACCTCTGCATGGGATCTTATAGATGGCTAATTTCTTATTGAGGTAGCTGACCCTATCCTTAGGGTGTACTAGCGGGGTGTGTAACATAGCCATCGGTTTGTGCTCCACGTTTATTTAGTGTTTCCGGAAGTCTCTTTCAACGAGTTCAGACAGTCCCTATATAAGGTAGGACTCGCCATGTGTTTGTTTTGGGTGCTTGAGTGGAACCATCTGGTTCCTTTTTGTTGCATTGTGGTTGTTTCATGCATCGCCGTATGAAGCTTCTGGAGTAACAATTTCGGAAAAATGAATCATATAAGTAATTGAGCTCCATTCGGTAGGTTTGTTTGTCAGAGCGTGTGTTGTTGCTCGATATAGCAGACTATTGACGGCACTCCGTTTATCAGAAATGGGGTTGTTGCTCTCATAGTTTTGACTAACATTCGCATATGGTTCTTGGCGGTCAACGGATGCTTGTAATGTTTCACTATCCCTATTCTTCCATCAACCATCCGGGACAGGTTTCAGGCCAGGTTCAAGAAGATCGGAGGCTGGTCATTGGCATGTCATGAGCGCTTGCCGGGTTGTGCTACAAAATCTCCTCAATTGTTGGCTTTTTTATGAGTGCGGGGATGACTACTTGCGGGTGAATAAGTTAAAATCCCTAATCGACTTGCGCCATGTCAACCGCACTCCCCATCTCCCCTCGCCCACCCGGAATAGACGTAGCGTTTGTACAGCCCACCTCCTTCAAACTCGAGACGCCACTGGCGTGCTCTGGCAGGGACAATCGTGGTTGCCAAGTCGCGCCTTTTCCAGCGCAATGTAGCATGTCCGCAGCGACGCGCGACCTTTGCTCTCGCACGACCGTGATGCATAGACGCGCCCCAAACTGGTCAACCTATCAGCGTCCCGAAGCGCGCGTGGCCAATCAGCTTCGATGAAGCGCTGTCCAGTCCTCGGACAATTTGTGCACCTACGGACACTTGGGAATCCACTCTGAGCGAGACGCCCGCTCACAGGCCTTCACGGCCTGACTGAGTGGCAACTTCCTTCCAAATCTTCTGTGCACAATATATCGTTCCTACTATTCTGACCTTCCAAAGACTTTTCTCCACTATCTCCTTAGAAACCAGGCCAGGAAGATTGTAGCTGTTAGGGTTAACCATCCTAGCTTTAAAACCTATCGAGGTGTCAATCTAGTTTCAAGGAGGTGGGCGGCGAATCGTTGGCATGGCATTTTGTTCATGCGTGTATTCCCATAACTCCCACTGTGCCCTGATTCGCTCTTCCATATCGGTCCAGCTCATCCATCGTGCGGCCGGCTTTAGGGGCTTAAATGGAGCTGCTTGACAACACTGCAGCTCGTCATAAATCACAGCAAAGAGGCAAATAATTAGATTCCAAAGGACCGATTTCCAGTGGCTGTGGAAGCATTCCGCAGCCCGTAGGTGCTGGCGTTTCCAAAAAACTCACAAAACGGATGACTGTATTTAGGGTGGGTGTCGTTTGCAGGCCTGAAGCTACAATCCGCTGGTCACAAATGCACCCAAAAAAGCCAGCGTACGTAAGTAAGGAAGCTGGTATCCTTTGCAGGATAGAATATGACTACCGTCACGCCAGCGATGTTTATGGCACGCCCAAACCGCAGCGCACGAGACTGCATGAGCAGGAGCTGGCTGTGAAGCGGGACAATGCACTCGCCTTAGTAACCGTCCTCACCAGGGCACAGCCGTGACTTCATGTGTGTCCGCGTCTGGGGCCGGCTGAACAACTGAATGTATCATCATCGAAGTGTGGCACTCAAACGAGGGCTCGATTATAGGATAAAGGCCAGCAACTTATCAAGTAATCCTCAGATGAAGGTCCTGCTCGACGGAAGTTAACCAAGTTTCGAGCGATTTGTACACTTCCCTTTTTTCTTTCCAGTGGACTCTTATGCGAGTTCAGAACTTCGGGGGAGTAAATTACTGGCTTCAGAGGTAGCATTTCCGCCTTTTTTAAATGAGATTATACTCAGTTGAAAATTCAGTTTTCTTAAGATCAAAACAGCACCTGCCGAAAATCTCCTCACAGGGCAATGATTGCTCGGAGAATTTACATCTAATAGTTCTTCCCACAAATCCTTCGGAGTAATTGCTAATCATAAATAAGCAGAAAGTTGAAGTAAAACACGCAATTTTCTACCAGCCTAGTGAATGAATCGAGTTTCTATTATTTCCCGCGCTTTTGAATTGCTAGCCCTTCCCTGCCTGAGCATTGCGTTGGCAGCTTCAATCAACAATGTCTCTCAAGAACTGAAATCGTGCCTTGCGTCTACCAATACGCTAACCGCTTGCAGCGGGTCCTGCAAAACAAAGGCCCAATCAATGACTTCTGCTTTGCAAGTACAAAGTCACCTTCACTGGATTCAAGGGCAAGTCAGTTGGAGGTTTGCATCACACTCTGCAAGCGCAGAACTGAAAGAGAATGTTGCTTAACAGACAACGACGACGGTTCCTTGTGCTGCTCGCAGGACTCAGTCTACTCTGCTATATGCTCTTTCGATCACCACACCGGATTCCCCCACCAAGCAGAAAATATCGGCAAACTTCAAATTTAGAGCACACCTGTGGAGATGGAGAGCTGTCGCCGTACCACAAGTTTGTTGAACAGTATCGTTGGGTAGATGAAAATTACAACGAAACGGTATGAACTGTTTTGGACTGTTATTCTTATTTACGGCGAAAAATTGCAGCATATTAAATGCTCAACTGTAAGCTTTATAGCGATTTGTTTAAATAAAAGATTGCCCTATTATAAGTACGTTTAGGGCAATAATATTTCGTAAAAAATCAGTGTTTGGCATGGAATATGCGTGAGCACGGCAGGGGACCATTAAATATGGACGTCGCGGAGAAGGCTGAAGTGCTTGAAGACAAGCATATTGACTGACTCCTCGGGATGTATAAGATTCAAGTTATAAACCTAAGCACCCAAATCCAAAACCGAGAGCTGAAAAAGTCCGTATCAGCCGAAGCCAGAATTGTAAACTTGTTAGTGGAAATAAATAAATGTCGAAAAGGAGAGAGAGACGCGATCGCTGGAGCGATAATTTTATTCTGAGCATTCGGCTGCACTCGAGAAGCAATCGTCAGAGTAGATGAGAAAACAGCAAGCGTTAACTAGGCGTAAATAGGGTTTGTAGGGGGGCGGCGTTTGCACTTATTGATTTTTCCATATCCACGCCAGCTTCGTTCATTATCAATATCAGTATATTGAGGGATATGTAGGAAAAATTCCTTTGAGTGTCCTATTTGTACATATGTGCAGTGGTAGCAGAAAATTTTTTTCTCAGACTGTTGGCGAGGCCAGTTGTCCTGTGTCATAGGATGAAAATGGGAGCAGACAGAGAAAAAACACCTCTGGGATTTTTTGAAGAAAAACTGTCGCTCTTTTGGGGGTAGTGCGTGGCATTTAGGAGAATAAAATAAGGTTCCAACGGGTGGTGCATTGCAAAGGTTCCCCGGATCGTCACCGTGTGGAAGCCGCGTCCTGATTCTTCCTTGCTGATTGCAGAGTCCGCCAACGGAACTGAAAAAAACGGAGGAATCCGTCCAGATCGTCGACAGTCCGCTTTGGGTCAAACCAAGGGTGAATGTTGATGCCATCTGGTCTGGCTGATAAGATCGCTAGCGGGAAAATCACGGTACGCAGATAGCCAAGTAGGGTAGACCGCGGAGACCTCCACATGAGTTATGCGTTAGAGGGCGTTATAAATAGCAAAGGGTCATGAACATAAAAACTAATACAACTGAAAAATTGAAAGTTTTATCATTATTATTGTAAATTGTCAGTTACGATCCATCGTGCACTGCTATATCGATCCAGTTTTCGCCTTAAACCCTCTAGCGATTCCGACATAACGACGTCCTGAGGAAGCGCATTCCACGCTCCAACCACAATTTTTTAGAAGAAGTGTTTCCGACCGTCCAGCCTGGCCCTTGTCACCTTTATTTTGAGAAGGTGACCCCTCAGATTCGTGGTCGTTGCTAATTCAAAAAATCTCCTGCTATAAGACAGCAGTCTTGAATACGTAATGCGCATAATGCTAGTATAAGGTCCCCCAAAGCTGCCTGTAGCGCAATGGGAAGAGGTTGAGATTCGACAGCCGTGTTTCATAAGGCTGCGAGCCCTGCCCCATAACAAGTTTGGTTGCGCGCCGTTGTACCTTTTCCAGGATGTTGAGGTCTTTCGTAGCCCAGGGTCTTCAAGCTTGGATAGCGGATTCTAGGTGCGGTCGCACGAAGGTAAAGAAGACTTTTGTGAAGCACTCTTCACTGATGGTAGTAATAGCTCGTCTGACGAGGTATAGGATTGACATCGCAGACTTGGCTACCTTTGTGCAATGCAGGGAGGGTTTAAGCGAGGGCGAGATCCAGACTCCCAAGTCTTTCTGGGCGTCCACTTCCTTCATTGGTATGTCATTCAGTCGATAAGCCATGCCATTTGAAGAACCAGATTTGCTGACTCGAATGGTGGTGCACTTGCTCTCATTGAACGGTATGAGCCAGTCCGCCGACCATTTTTGCAGTCTTTTTAAATTTACCTGTAAGTGCACTTTTTCAGCCGCAGTTCAAATTACGCTCCAAAGTTTTATATCATCGGTGAACATGGCGATACCGCAATCCAGTTCGCGGCCACAGTCGTTGATGTAGATAACAAACAAGATAGGGCCGAGGACGGAGCTTCGGAGAACATCAATCTCAATTTCAGCCTTGGCTGACTGTTTGTCGCTGATGTGGACACTTTGTTAGCGACCGATTAGGAAGCTTTTAATCCACGCAAGGAACCTACAACTTACTCCTATGCGGCTGAGTGCATAAAGGAAGCGGTGGTGCGGCACTTTATCGAAAGCCTTTTTGAAGTCGATAAAGACAGCATGCACTGAGTTTCCACTATCGACTGCCTCAGTGTACTGTTCTAAAGAGTAAAAAGGAAAAAATTCGAAAGATGATCAGCCTTTGCTTCATCACCTGTAAAGTCTCTTCCTCAGCAGGGGTATCGTATGCTTGTATTTGGTATTCTGCCCGCTTAAGCAAGTCTGCCTCGAAAGTCCGTCTTGATTTGAAAATAAAACCCCTTGCCCGGTTTCGCTGAGTTTTGTAGGCACTTACAGATGCAGGAGTCCTGTCTACTAGCATTTTTTTTCCACAGCTTCCGCTTTGTGTTCACTTCTATTTTTAAGGCCTGCCTAAGCCATCGCTGTCTAGTGTTTACATTTTTTCGCGAAATTGGACAGGGGTTGTCGATGAGTCTATGCAGTGTGTTCCGGAACGCTTTCCAGTCCGCAATTATGTTTAGACCACACCGGTTCAATTCACGCTATCGTACCATGCCTCCTACGCGCGTCCCTAGAGTAATGGCGTGTAACCTTGACGTTGCAGCCTGAGTGTTTGTAGAGGAACTGGGCCCTGTGTTCCATTCACGGACACGGATGGCAAAATAACAGGGCGGTATATCCAGATGCCTTTTTATAGAGTTTTGAGCTGACACCTAGGCCTCCAGCTGTAAGCGTTCCGTCTTATTACTGGTTTTTGCAATTAATTGAATGTTCGGGAAGTCAATCAATAATTTATCTTCCGACTTATTGAATCAGTTCAAAAAAGAACTTTTTAAAACATAAATTTCAGTAGTGCACATCATCTAGCCCTAGTTTAACCATTCTATCCAACGGAAACTTTGGTTATAGGGGTTTCATGTCTGCGGATTAAGGATAAGTAGTGGAATATAATTTCATAACTGCGCATGCATTTTTATTATATTGAAATTAGGAATATTGCTGATTTGTATCCGTAGATTTTCTTAATCTGTATTATCGTTCAACTTATTGCGGAAAAATCACAATATTAAAATTTAAGTTACTTGAAATTGCTGAAAAAACCTGAAATGGTGGTAAGGAGGTCGCCTACTACAACTTTTCTGAGGTCCAACTTCCCGTTCTGGTCTAAGATTAGTATAGTCTGTGGCGCAAAGCACCGCGCACACTTTCAATTTATATGCGGAACAACTTACTCCCAGCGGCCATGCGAAACAATTTCGACTAAACTTTTTCACGTAACGCTTCAAAAATTTTTTTCTATCTATCGTATTTTCCCACTCCGCAAAACCCTATAACTGCTGTTTTTGACGGACAAATTGTTGGAACTGAGGTTTCACGAAGTGTCGAAATTTGACAGTGAACATTTTGGAAGCTGCGAGAGGAATATTTTTTGAGTTTGCCTCAAAATCCACATCCTGCAACGGTAGAACCAGAAGCAAATATGCTTACCTTCTTCGGAGAACTGCAGCACTCATAGGCAGAGGCCAATTAGCTAAGGCGAGCAAACAAGCGAGTCCCAGGAAGTAATTGAGAAGTAGAAGAAAATTCAATCGCTGTGACACTATGTTTTTTTGCCTGAAGTTTCTTAATCCGTCGCGGATTTATCTGCCTAGGCTTACTCACAGAAAACTAGCAGAATCATTTTGTGTGTGTGCACAGGGTTCTGACATAAAATTAAATGTAGAGCAAAAAATGAATAAATGCGCTGAGTGTGTTCTGATTCGTCACGTCAGCCACGACTATCTGGCCTTGTGGTGTTTGCATAAGATGATGTTGTGGCTCTTCTGTCCTCCGTGCGGCGATTTTCTTTGGCCAACTTTAGTCTCAACACCGAATATGGATTGCGTTAATCATTGCATTTGTTGACGGATGGGAGGGGGGTCATGAACCATGACTCAAGTAATCCTCGGTTCACTCGATTGTCACCTCTTGCGAGAATTTCGGCCTCATCAAATTTGAATGTACTGATGGGTCTCGTCGAATGAGCCGCAACTTGACAAATAGCGATATGCTTTGACAGATTTTAAAACGTCAGACAGATAAACATAGTGTCCCAGCGATTGAGTTGTCTTCTACTTTTCAGAGATCACTTTCTCCAAGTAATGTCGGCCTCTTGACATACTGATTGTCGACCGAGAACCGTCCCAATCTTATTAGTAAGCTGCAGAATCTGCGTGAATTCATAAATGTGAGTAAACTAACCAAATAAAGGACCCTGGGTTTGTGATAACCCAGAATAATTGTAGGCCTTAGGCAATTCTTGGAGGAAGGCGTTTTACATTTTGTTGATAAGAGGTTAGGCGGTCTTATTTTTCCCTGATTAGATAAAGTGAAGAAACTCGATCCTGACTTCCATATTGAAAGACATAAAATGTGTATAAAGAAGTCCGCTGCTATCAGAGCTTCTAGTTAAAGGATCTATGCCAATTTTATCCGTTTACTCCGAGCAATACATTAAGTAAATTATCTGCTGGACGGTCTTATTTATTAAGAATATGGCAGGCAGTAAATGAAGTGCATGTGTACGATCACTGTGCGTAATTCATAGTTCCTACGTCTGACATATTTAACGGCACACGTACGACATCATCGTTGACAACCGTCAAGTTGTCACTTAAACTGAAAAAGGTAAAACCTACCAGATGGGTTGTTCTAACTCTTGTTTTTGCCTACTCTATCAGAGGGTCTTCTAGTGAAACAAAAATACATTTGGCGTTCCAGGGTGCATTGAGGTTTGTAAATACTTAAAACCAATAGTCATCTACGCTTACAGGCAGTTGTTTGACCAGTTAACGGGAATGCTAATGATTGCCCCAGAACCAAGATGAAACTCGAACAGATTTTTAGAAAATGGCCATCAAAATATTGGGAAGATAGGTTGGTTGGTCTAGGTTTACTTTCAGTAAAGATATGTCGGAACAGTAGATGTGTATGGGAACGGGATCAAGTAAAAAACCTCAGTTACTGTAGCAATAGACTAAATTTTCATACAAACAGAAAACCACGCAGTTTACTTTCGAGAATGGTTTTCTTTCTCGTCTTTGGACTAAGAAGAAGTGTGTAAAGAATATCTAAAATTTCAAACGTGCAAAACAATCAATAGTTATATGGTTTGAGACCTGATTGGTTGTTGTGACCTCTTTCAGTCTGTGTTGTGTAGCCTTCGTCCCTTCCATTGTTATTTGAGGTGTTTACAGATACCAACTTAATCTTTGCGGTGGTTGCTGTATGAACCATTTTATTGGCCTTTGTTGGAGGGCCAAACTCTGACGATGCGTGTTTTGTTCCATTCAAACCTGTTTCCTGTATCAAGTGTATGCAAAGCCACTTCACATCCTTTCTCTGCCAGTTGGTGTTTGTGAATTCGTAGGGAGATGGACCTTCCCGTTTTGCACACAAACCAGCGACTACTTTACGTGACCAGCTTGTACACCCTAAGGACAGGGTTGACTACTTCGAGAAAAAAGAAGTTCCATGCGAAGCTTGTGCTACCGTAGGCTGCTGCACATTCTCTTCAGTCTATGGAGGACAGACTCAAACATTCACTGTTTAAAGTTGCCTCTATATCCCAAAGAACCTCCTTTTCTTAAAAGTACGATAAAGGTTTATTGTTTCGCACTAGCTATGCGTGAAAATAAAAGGAAGCGGGGAATAAGAGAGGGCAAGAGGCATGACGAATTGTGTCAGGATAGGGACCATGGAGGGGTGTTGAGTTACAGGCAGTCAACTGACCTTGGACTATGGTAAGCGAATGATTTGTATCAGGTTCTGCTGTGTGCAACCGCTTCTGTTTGTGCTGGCACGGGCTGACTCAGTGTTGTTTAGATAACTTTTTCGGAACCACAGAAGTCAGACGGAAACCTCCGCTGCGGTCTACACGCAGTCTGGCATCAACATTATGTGCAAGACTGGCGTTGTTAATGCTCCAGATTTCCCCTTTTACCCAAACTTGTGGGAAGCTGCTATCCTTTTCTTCTGGGTATAGGCCTGAAACGTTAGATGATTTTCTAAGCACAGTTTTCTCTACCCCATTTCCCCACTCACTGGGTTGACAAGAAGTGATGACAAATTTGCCGAAAAGACGCCAAGTAGATGTTTGTAAGTGGAAGAAAAGAAAGGTTGAACTTATTCATATACTCGCGAGCAATTTCTACTCTAGATCAACGCTTGCAACTAGACTGGGGTCAGTAATTTGTGATATTAATCCATCTGGTCGGTCGCGCACGCAATTTAGTTGAGCACTGGCCCAATAACCGCTGACAGGAAGTTACTGACGGAGTGGCATTGAAAAACTAATAACTGGTCAGTTGCGACGTGTCTGTGCTCATCCGCACGCAGCATGCATGAGTCTTCGTAAATGAGTTGCCGATCGTATGGATATTCTTTGACAATTTATTAATGCTGCTTTTAATGTATACAGCACGATACAGATTTATTGAAAAATGTTATGAGAAGTATGCGACTTCTTCCTTAAACCTTTGGCGAGAACGTTTTTTACTTCAACAGAATGTATGTACATGGCCTGTTGTTTGGTAGCCTTGAATTCAGCTGTAGCAATCCGTAGGTTTAAAAATTATTTAGAAATTTAGAAACTATTTTAAATCCCAAACGGGTAAAGAAACGAATATTTTCTTGCATGTTTTCGATAAAATATATTTTGATGTATAAAGGCAGTCAAAATCCATAATAAAAATGCAAACTATCTAAGTAGCCATTTTCACGAAATCTGCCTTCTGTAAGCAGTCAGAAATCGGCTCATTAAAGAGCCAGCGTTCTGGTGTGACCTAAAGACATGAGATTAGCCTGCTCGATAATGACTATCACAACCCTACTTAATGTTGTTTTTTGAGTGGTTACCAGTTTTTCAAATTGCTGGCATTGCGCTTGTAGTACTCGCCATGCTGTCTATTCTACGCTAAAAAACACATTACCGTCAAAGACAAGGGAATCTACAACGGCCATTTTCGGCAGATCAGCCAGCAGTAAGCTGTTTCTTCGTGTATGTCCTCGTTCCTATAGAGTGTCCTACCCTTACTTGGTTAGATATAACTAAATTCTAAACATAAATGTATTGCTCCTGCCATTTCCGGTTTATCAGCCATCATCTGCCAACCATAGCCAAACTCAGGGGTCGGTGATGGTGGGTTTGCCTGGCTGAAGATGAACCGGATGTCAGAAATGTTTATTTCAACCTTCCTTATCGTTAAGCGTCGATCTACCATAATTATATTTCAATGGGCGCAATTGTAAATATACTCGCGGCGTCGGCGGGGGTTGAACCCGCCCAGCAGGAAAGACCTTTACGCAGCCAACACTCTACCGATCTGAGCTACGACGCAACACTTGAATCGATATGTTCATCTCTGACATGCCTTCCCTCATTATCGGATTGAGTCGAATTGAACGGTCCATGTCCTCTTACCTTCTTCTTTCTCTTTTGTGGGGGTTGCTGAAAACGAAATGAATGTATTTTATTGACTAAACATTGACTTTTCAATTATCTCCTCATTTAGTCGGCAGATATGAGTCAACCCAGAAACCTTCCACTCATATATTACGACAAAAGTATTCTCTACCATCCTGTGTTTACTGGCGGTTGCCAATACAAGTGCAGATACAGTCACAGCCTGGCTGATCTGCGACACGCTCAGCTGGCAGTATTCACGCAGAATGTTCCCGCAGCAGCCTACACCGCCGGAAAAGGAGCCATCTGGGCCTTTGAAAGTGGAGAACCCGCGCATCTCCTTCCGAGCCTATCTGATGAGGCAAAACAGAAGGTGAGTGAAACTAAATAGGAGGCTTCGTGTACATCCAAATGTCAATGTAATCAGAGGTTACGACCTCCGTTTATTGTTTTTACAAGTGAAGTCTGGTGACTTCTGTGGGCATGATGGCGCTCATTCACTAGATAGCGATATTGTGCGTTGTTCTAAATTATATTTATGATTAAGAATTTTAATTGATAAGTAAGTAGATCCTTAGGTACATCTACTATATATTTTGTTTATTTGGCAACTCTGTGGCCCTAGATTAATTGAGGGGAATGAGTACTTGACTTTTCATTGTAAAATGGTTTAAAATTAAAGGATGCACAGACCTTTACGTTGTGTTTACTGAAATAAATTACCTAAGCGGATAGTTTTGCAGGGCACGACAAATTAGACAAGAATGGCCATTTATAAGTTATAAGCCATCGTCGGCCAGTCATTTCCAGACCCATGAGGAGTCTTCATTCGAGCCTCGATCTCACTACCTCAGAGCAAATCGCCTTAACCATTGAGCCCCACCAGTTTAGGTCAGGAGATATTGATAATGTTGATGATGTTTCGCCTGATCTGTCTTGGGTATTGACAAAGGCCCTGACTCAGGATGAGTGAAATTAAAAAGAAGGCACGCAGGTAGCAAAACTAGAAGTATGAAAAAATCAAAGGGTAAGAGAGTGACATCTTCTTCTTTTTTTATCTAAAGTCTGACGACCACTGTAGGCACGACGGTCTCTTGAACGAGATAAAGTGACATTGTATATCTTTTAAATCACATTCGTGATAACAAAGTAGTATTAATTCCCAGCCTTGAATGCATTATCAGACACTTCGTTCATTGGCTAAATGTTAAGCCATCAACTGTATTGAGTGCAATAGATGCTTGACTGTCCATAGCATAAAGGGTCAGAATTAAACGATGCACTTCGTTTTACGCCATATTTAATGAAATAAACCATTTAAATTTGGTAAACGTCAATTTCAGATGCACTTTGATTAAACTGAACTGTATTTTAGAATACGGTGAGGAGGTCGGAAGCAAAAGCATCTAGGCTCTTAACTAAGTGAAAAAATGTGGATTTAAATGCTAACGTGCGAAAACGTTTAACTGTAAGCTTCATCCAGGAATATGTTTTGCAATTTGTGAGCGATTTATTTCGCAGATGCCATTGCTTAAGACGAAGATAGTCAAACGTACCTTCGTAAATCAATAAAATGCTTGTTTTTATAGAATATTATTAGAAGAAGACGAAGAAAACCTGGTTATATTAGTGGTGTGTTATCTTGCAAACATTTCTTATTTCCATATTGGCTTTGACAAGCCAATTTTCGCGTTATCATGAGCTGTAATGTAGATTAAATTTATGGTACCAAAAGTTCGACGGAAGGAAACATGGTTTAAGAGCTATGCAAGAAGCCAAAAAGAACAATCACTGCATCGTAACTGCACTAGATAGATTGAGAAGAAGAAGAAGACTCGATCGCTGGGACAATACGTTTATTCGCCCGACATTTCGACATCCGTCGCGGATTCATCATCAAAGACATGGGTAGCAGAAACAGGTAATACATGCACAGAAGTTTGAAGTATTTAACGGATACAGTCATTATCGCAAAAATACAGCGACAATTAACGTTAATTGCCTTCTCGAGCATGGATTGCTTGTTGGACGGTACGCAGGCTCTGACCTATTGAAATTTTGTGCCCGCCTTTGGGCTCGGGCGTGATGATTGCTGGACCATCTGGCTCTCCAGTGTTGGCATAATATGAGGCGGTGGTTTGCCCGTTTCTCAAGTGACGGCTTGCTTAGGCCAAATTAAATCTCAGTGTTGAATATGGATTGGGCAAATCGCACTTGTCTATGGATTGTAACCCGTGAACCATGACCCAAGTAGTTCTCGGCTAAACAGATTGTTACCTGTTGCGAGAATTTCGGCATCATCACATTTGAACGTGTGAGCGAATCTCGTCAAATGGGCTGCAACTTGAGAATTGGCATTAATTTGCCATACTGCTGCCGCGAGTTCGGCAATTTGCATCTCGAGAAGTCTGCCAGTTTCCCCGACATAATTGCTTTGACCGCAACTGCGCCAGATCCTGAAGACGACCCAAGATGTTTCTTGCCGTGGCAGTAGGTCTATTTACCTCATTATCCGACGACTTATGGTAGCGTTCGGCATGTGTGCGACTCCAACTCCAAGTGTTGCTACAAGGCAGCCGACGGCTTCCGATAGGTTTTTTAAGAACGGGATCGAACCCCAAATTTTGCGATCGATGCGCTTTTGTTGGCCATCTCGTTTGCGCAAGCACCGGTTACCGAAGTTGCGCGGGCATCCATTTTCTCTGAACACTCGTCGAAGGTATTCTATCTCGGTAACCTCAACTTCTTGCTCGCTAAAGTGCGTCTCAACACACCGATTGAGCGTCTTTATGCGACTGCGTTTGTGTCTGATTGGGTGGTTGCTGATATAATTCAGCACTTGCATCGTGTTTATCGCTTTCCTGAATACTTTAGCCTTTAGACCACCACAATCTTTGCGACAGACAAGGACATAAAGTCAGGCTAACTGGTTGTTCTTCCATCCTAAATTGAATGTCCTGGAAGACGCTGTTCAGACCTTCCTTCAACGTGAGCATCTGATTCCGTTCGATGACGACGAGAGTGCCATCCACATGCCGCGCACATAATTTCGGCCTGTGGTGTTGGAAAACCAGCAAATCCAGCCGCTGCTGGACCGCCTCGGCTATGAGTCCCGAAATCGGTGAACCCATTGGTTTCCCCTAGATTGGTGTTGCTAGATTCGTATCCCAACTTTGACAGACAAAGTCAATATTTCCGCAAACTTTATCTCTGTTGTTCATGAAGGATGATCGTTTAATAGGGTGCACATTTTCCAACAAAACTACCTATAAATGTCAATGGCTATATTTTACCAGCTTCGTGAAAGCACACTGGAAACGAAATCTCGTACTTACCCTTTTCCAGAGAGCTAAGAATATTCGCTCCAGTGAGTCTTTACCTGCAGAACTTGCCTACATCAAAGAGAATCTGCGTAAATGTGGCTTTCCTCTACGTTTCTTTCAAAAATACAGCAGCTCTTTACGGCCAAAATATGCGTACCAGTCAGTTCCGAAAAAGACTGATTTTATATTTTTACCCTTTAAAGGTGACAATATTTCAAATACAGTTGAAGGACGGCCATTTCGCGCCATAGGGAGAACGTATAATGCGGTTGACCTTGTGCTCCTTACTCCCACTAAAAGCTTTCCCGTTATCCGTACAAAGGACGCTTTGCCTTTGCACGCCAGCTAAGAACCGGAGAACATTAACCTTATTGGCTTTATAAACAAGAAAACTACACACCACGACCCTACATTACAAAACATCTACTAAACAAGGGTCTTCCTGGTGCACTCAAACCTATTTTCGAGTTTTTATTCGAGCACGAGCAATTCGGACCTTGCGCAACATGCTAGCAGTCTATATATTTTAGGGAGAAACCTGACCTTCGTAAGCAGCTAAGCCCTGTAGCTGATCTTCAACTGCCAAGTACGCACACGCCTACATTTACTAAACTTTTGATTTTTTCTAATTCTCGTCCGTGATTTTCCTTCCTATATCCCGAGTTCAAATGTCACAATATTAATAATTACCCTCTGCGTTTAAAAATGACCTTCATGTTATAGGGGGTGTCCCAAAAAATCGATACAAATTTAAAATTATTGTAAACTTGGTCTTTATCATAATTTTATCATTTTAAAAATCTAAAAATGTAAACAAGTATCATTTTGTTGTTTTTTTCACTAAATTTTGATTATTGCAAAAGTGGCTGAATTGAGAAATGTCATTGAAAACGAATGCAGCCGAATACCAAGGTATGTCTCCATGGTGTGTGCGATTCCATTGCTTCGCGTTGTCGGTTATGTCGTTATCATAATGAACTTCAGTTTGAAAACATGCTGTGATAAAAAGCAATGAAATGATAATTGTCAATATTTTTAGATTTTTGAAATAAAATGTTGATGAAAACCAAGTTTACAATTATTTGAAATGTGCATACATTTTTGGGGAACCCTGGATATTGATTTAATGTAAATTAAAACTGCCGTGTTTACAACTTTTGTCTAAATTATGCAAATTAAGGAAACGGTTAAAATGTTGTTCCGAGATGTGTTTCTATCAATGAATCCTGCTGGTTAGGCTTGTTTTAACCTATTTAATAATAAATAGCCATTTGTTATCCTTAAGCAGTAAAATAAAAATAACTGAATATTAATATTTCTTTATGAACACAAATTCAGGTTTCCTTCCTTATTTACCTATAATAAAAGTGTCAAGCAAAAAAACGTCCAAGGCTTGTCTGTGCTCTTCTTCTCTTTTTTTCTTCTTCTTGACGTCCTTCATAACCTGCTTTCCTTAAATCTTTCAGATTTCAATGTATATTACTCACCACACGTTTGCTCACGTAACTTTCTACTATGGTTTCTACTGGGCTTACGAGAAGCCCGAGTGTTTACTATCAAAAGCCGCCAAGGTGCAGTTGAAGTCAAAGGATTCTCGGAGGCTTCTTCCGGATTATCATTTTAAACGGCGAAAGCAGATAGCTTGGGTAATTTCCAACAGTAAAGCTATCAACAGAAGGAATGAACTGGGCGAAGCCATCAGCAGATACGTTCAAGTAAGGCATTCTTACTTATGCGACTGAGATTCTACAGAATGGTAAAATTGATAAAATACAAAACTCCGACTACCTTAAACTCTCGAGCAATGTTCCGCTGTTGTTCATGGGCAATTTAGTACAGATTCTTCAGTTTGAGCAATAATTACAGCAGTAAAATAATAAGATATTCCATAGGCTCAATTTATTAACAAGCGATGTTGATAATTAATTGCTTTTAAGTTCATTTTACTCAGAGTACATGTCATTCAAAAATGCTTCTGGTTACATAGGTAAGTCAGGTTCCTATTAAAAACCACAAAAGAAAACACCATACATTTATTTAACAAAAATGCTCACGGTTTGACGAAATTCTTTCAATTAATTTTTTTCCTTGAACGATTTTTTGGAAAAAAAATTAAAAAACAATATTTTAAGACATGCAACGACTATAATGGAAATAATGATTAAAGTAACTTTAAAAATAGCCACCCTCCAGGGACAATATCGCGGATAGAGCATTATTTCTAATGCTACTGAAACAATTTTGCGTTATCAGTTTGCTCACTTCCAATTATATTTACGTGAGCTGACATGCGTCTTTTGATTTGACATATGCTGCGTGAAATTATAAATTAGACGTCCGCGTACTTCAATATTTGGAAAGTGTAAGTGACTTAAATCCAAAGAGTACGAAAGGACCACATCGAAGACTTGTAAAGGTGAATTATCAATACAAGCGAATATGCAAGTCCCAGGTGGTAATTGAGAAGAAGACGACTCGATCGCAGGGACAACATTTTTAGCCTTCGTGGATTCATCAGCGATATAATCGCAGAGCAGTAGCAGGTACAGCCTGTTTGTGCACAGAGGTTTGCTGGAAAATAAAAAATTGTAGAGAAAATCGAAAACAGGCAGGAGTGAGTGCTGATCTGCCACGTCAGCAATAACTATCTGGCCGTGCGGCATTGACGTTGGATGATGTAGTGGTCCGTCTGTTGCGCGAGCGGTGACTTGCTTTGGACAAATTGAGTCTCAGTACCGAATATGGATTGGGCAAGTGGTAGCACTTGTTGATGGATATAAGACCCGTGAACGAGGCAAAAAAAGTATTGTCCTATCGACCGAGTCGTCTTTTTCTCAGAGGTGAATTGTGTTTACACAAATAATCCAAATACAATTGAATGACATTTCTATGGGATATTTAATACTAATAATAACACCTTGCATAACAGACATGAAGCTCTTGTCGGAGCCTGACCTAAGTAGCAAAACTACACGCTTCCTTAAGACTGGCTTTAATATGATCAAATGGATCTTACAAGGCAAAGGGAACCTGAAATTTGCCGTTTCTGGCTTGTAAGCCGTCATCAGCCAGTCATACCCAATCTAGAGGGCTGGAACCCCCGAGTTTTAAACCGGAGACCTTTGGTCATTGAGTTTAATGCTCTACCATGGCACCACGGGCTCCATTGTATCATATCATCTTAGTCACTATGTGACGGTCTGGCGGGTTCACACTGTAAGCTCCTGGGCAAAGCGAAACTTAATTGTTCCTCTACTAGATGGGCGAAGCACATATATTGATCATATTCCCGATCACAAACGACAAAGCTAGGAATCCGTAGATTAAAGGTAGAGTACTGAACTCAATGACTAAAGGTCTCGGGTTCAAATCTCAAAGGTTCCGACCCTTGAGATTGGGTATGACTGGTTGAAGATGTCTAATAATCAAGAAATGGTCATCTCGGTGTCCCTTTGCTATGTTGGATCCCTTTCATAATAATAAGTATGTGACGGTCTGGTGGGTTTACGTTTTGTGATCCTTGTCAAAACCGGACTAAATCGTTCCACTACAAGATCGGCAAAGCACATATAGAGAAAAAGACAAGTCGATTGCGAAGGCAATACGTTTTGTCGCCTGACTTCGCGGAATTGCCATCAGAGACATAATAAGAGAGCAATGGCAGATAGAGACATACCTTTCTATCTTGGTTCATTAAGCCAATTTCAATTTGAGTTTTAACTTTTAATTTACTAATAGGAAATTTGAAAGAAAAAAAATCGAGCCTGCTCATGATTTTATGTATTTTAAGGCAAAGTTTTGTAGAGTATATTCTAATTCATTTGTTGATCTTTGCAGTTAGTTATCTTTATTTTTAATTAAAAATGCCTTGGCAATAATAATAAAAAGCAATATCTTAAACTCACACAATATTGAGAACGAAAGCACATAGATAAGGAAGACATTGGCTAAGTTATTTGGCGTAAAATGAACCCCTAAGGCATCTGAGAGGCTTTTACCAGACACTTCGCATAGTCATTATCATTATCTGATGATAGACTAAAACTTAGAATACCAATCTTTTTTCTTTACTACTAACAAGCTTGGCCTTCGTTCTTCTGCGTAAGGTAGGCTAGTTTTTTGTTTAAAAAAGCACTGAATAGATAAACATGGTCAAAACTTATATTTTTATCTACAACAAAATCCCTAAGTCAATCCGTTGTCAAACGCAAAATGATAAAAAGCAGTCAATGGTGAATTACTAAATCTAAGAGTTCCAACTCTATTTTGCCTTCCACCTGAACACGTTTCCATTTGCTAACGTTTGCCATTTATCTTATCCTCCAAAAGGCATGTAAGAAGTAACTGCATTTTCAACAGATCTAACTTACACTTAATATACCGCGGATACAGTGTTATTTATACTGCCAATAAAAAAAAATTCATGCTACTTGTTTACTTAATTCTGACTTACCGATCGTGAGCTAGTTCTCTGTTTTGCAATTGTCTGCGTAAACATTTCTTCTACAGCCTCTCCAATTGTTTAAGGGATTCCTTTTCGTTTTGACACACCGATAGTTGGCAAATTTTCGTTGGCTGCATAGCTGCCGTGTCATTTGCGTTTGCTGCGTTTTTCTTGAAATAAAACTGCTGGCAAGGAAGAGTGTTCCGTGGTTTCTATAACGAAAAAGAAGTCCGGAATCCCATACGAAAGTGACGAATTCCCGCTTACTGTTTGGAAATTTTGGAATGTAAAGCACGCAAAAACAGCAGAATTTATATGGACAAGTAAGTTTCAGGAAAGCTTTTGGCTTAGTGAGAAAGGCAATCGTTGATGCGATCCCATGCCAACGAAACATCAAACCAAGCCAAGCCAAGTTTGATACCCTGAATATTCGAAAAACGACTATGTACCCCATCTAGTGCAGACGACCAATAGGAAGAAAGTGTTCGCTAGTGAATCAACGTGCAAACAAGGAAGAGTGTTGCGGGAATCGGTCTTACGCCAACTTTAACAAAATGTTATAAATGCAAGCTACAGAAATGCGTAATGGCAAGAATTACTTTAGAAAGTTGGCTGCAAAAGAAAATTTGGCAAAGTCGTGAATGCATACAAGTCTGAGGAAAGGGCTACCACAAGCTTTTCAACCGCTTCCTTTCATCGTATGAATAAGATAACAATTGAAGAACACAGCATTTGGAATTTCCATAGAAATAATAATGGCACGGTTATTTGCAACGCGGTGAATAGTCAATAATAATGCCATCTTTAAAATTGGGAGGAAAAATTAGGGACGGGAGTTAACAAAACATAAAAATAAAAGTCAATTTTATGCGGGCAGTTGGAGATTATCCCCATGGTTTCATTGTTTAAATAGGTCGGGTTTCTCCTGCCGTAAAAAGGCTGCTTCCATGTACCGAAAAGTCTGATTTGTTCGAGCCCGTACAAGAAATTCGCAAGTTTTAGGGTGATACTATTATTGACTATTCGCCGCGGTAAAAATAATCTTGCAATTATGAATTCTGTAAAAATTCAAAATGCTGTGTTCCCAAATTATTATCTTATTCATGTAAAGAGGGAAAGCAGTTGGAAAACTCCCCCGAAATTTATTTGTACAACTAAATTCTGCTGTTTTCGCTTACGTTAAATATGTACCTGGGAATAAATGCTTTAAATTTCGGGATGGCCATTTTAGCGCATAGTTACCCACTTATTGACTGTTGCGTCGTTAAAAAATGGCTTGCCTAATTTTTTTGCTCTTCGTTTTTCCATTTGACAGGTGGATAAGTATGGTCGTAGTCAGGGTCTATTGCATTGCCCACCTGAACATCAGTGTTTTGACTGGCTTTCAAAGCAATACAAATTCTACCTCTCGTTCGAAAATACCAACTGCGAAGGCTACATAACTGAGAAGTTGTTTTCCAACGCTCTTCGGTAGGCTACCCGTTATGTTATCTTTTCTTTACAATCAATCATTGCGTACTTATGTTGGACGTTTTATAGTCTAGAAAATGCTTGTCATTAAACACTCTGGGCGTATTGGCTAGCAGAAAAATCTGGGAAAAGTTTTGATCGGTGGAACGAGCTACTTACGGGCCTGACTTTTCGGAGTCTAGCTTGAACGCATCATCAGAGATTCTGCAATTGTCTCTGAGGTTTAATTCAAGAGAAAATCCGAGATGTCAGGCCAATAAGCCTATTACTAAAGCGATCGCACCTTCTTCTTCTTAACTGCTTCACTTTTACCTTCTGTCAGAGAGGAATAAAGATATGATTATCTGTAGCAAAATTTTGTTTTATACTTAAATGGCACATTTAAAAAGTCTCTTGAATGCAAACCTAAAACGTTTAAGTAAACTCCAAGGACGATGCGTATTTTTTATGTTTTGCGAATGACCTTCAATTAAAGTCACCGTCAATGACATTAGAAAATGCATACGTGATTATGACTGTAAAAAAACCGCGTCTACATGTACTGCCAAGCTTTTTAAAAGCATCAAACATGCCATTTAGCTTCTTGACTGAACATCCTTATTATGGCTCTCTTTAGTCGTTTCCAGATAAATAAGAATCAAAGCGGAAGAACTTTTTTGTCACGACCTCAGGTTTGCATGCTGAAAGAAAAATCACTGAAGGAGGATTGGATCAATGAATTTTTAATTAATAGCGCATGACATGGTGCAATTTATATGTGATTTGTTTTTACCAGGGAAAACTTCTTCGGACGTTTTTTAAGTGCGTAACATTTGTAGATTTTCGTTCCTTTTTAGAAACGCTAGATATGAAAGCTAATCAAAAGTAATGTACTAAGAGGGGTAACTTCAATATAACCACCCCAAAATCTAGAACATTTCAGTCAAACACCTAGCAGTCAAGAGAGCGGCATGTGTGTACGATGACTTCTAGAACCACACTTCTTGTGGGAAAAAATAATGTTACAGCTATTTCAATGTTCCCGAAAAATTCAACTACTTCATACATTTGCGAAATTCAATTAAATGTGTAAAATACCTCTTTTGCATTATATGTTTAGTAAATGCGTATTAACACAAGTTAGGGCAGCCGAGCACGTGAGCCACTAAACCTGCCATGTATACAGACATCCTGAGGTCACACCCGATAACCGCGCTCGAACAGAGGTAAGCACACAGACACAAAGAGCTGTGACCACGGGTAAGAACGCCACCAAATTATACATGTCCTTGAAAAGTTAACAAGCATACGATGGCTACCCAGAGGGGCCAATAAGAAGGGACAAAGCACGCACAGACAGATTGCATTGAAATGTGAGAGCGGACATGGGAGGCGGAACTTGCTGCAGACAAGAATGTCATGACGCAATCACAGACGACTTGCTGGCGAACACGGGACAAGTCGACTGACACGGGCAGAAATGGCGCACGCTTTTACAGGTTATATTTGACCGCGTGCACCATTTTTGGGGAAATGACTTATATTGGGGCCGATTAACATTATTTATGCCAGTGTCTCATATTTCTCAATAGTCCCAAAACATACGCGGTCCTGTCTCGTTTGTTGTACCTTACCGAATTTATTTACTGGCTTTGGTGTTTAGTACGATTCCAGTTTTGGTTGTTTCTGACCTATCATCGTGCCGTCTGACGAACTGATAAAGCCTCGAGTTGCAACAAAGGTGCTGTGCGAAAATGGAGTCGAAATTCTTCCTGATAGTTGTTATGTAAACAGCGGCAACTGATGAGCCCGTAGAAACCGTTTGGGCCATGTTCAGTATTAATCTCAGTAAAAGTGATCAAATATGAATGGAAAACGTGGGGAACCGAAGCAAACACTGCTTCTCAAATTCAATGTGTGAAGCAAGCCGGCCGCGTAGGTTGTCTAGGTTTGTGTGGACGTAAATCTAAAACGAGCCCGTTTCAGTCAGTTATACCTTCGTGAAGCTCAAAAAGTGGTTAAGATATCAAAGTCTCATTTGCAAATCATGGTTTCGAGGCAGTCTACCGAATTGACCGCTGGAGAAATAGTAATTGAGGTCCGTGTCACATATTTGTTTTTGGATAGATGCTAATAGATAGGAACATAAACGGCAAGATCTGGATAGTCAACAACATTCAATTGTGCGTTTTTAGACCATAACAAAAAAAGACCGAATATTAAGACCATATATGCGCACAGGAACCATATTTGTGCCCTATCTGTAGTTTTTTTAGTTTGTTTACGTAGACGCCCCCACAATAGCTGCTGATTGTTCGTAAACAGTTGATTACGTTTCTTGATATCAAGTCAACTGCTGGAAAATCTATCGGAAGGCTTTATTTACGCCACTGTACTCCGGCGTGTTGAACTTTGCGACGTACTAAAGTTGAGGTCGGTCGGATGTGTAGTTCACGCAAGTACACACTCACTCACTCAACGTGTCAACAAGTGATATGACTTTTAGGGCGCACTTTTTGCATCAAGAGAAAAACTGCTTTCCATTCTATACAGTTAGTGCACAACTGGCCACTACTTATATACCGTTGATTACATAGAAGGCGGAAGAACGTTCTCTGGGGCGAATATTTTGTTTGCTCGACATTTCGGACTTTCACTCGAGGCCATTGTCAAGGAATGACAGCGTACAGCTCACTGTGGGATAGAGTCAGCTTTGACGGGAATGACCTTGCGTTCCCCTTCCTCGCTCCGCCGAGAGTGACCTTGAGCCCTCCCATTGCTCGCACAACGCGAGATAGGCATCTGGGGAGATCGATAGGGCTATTACTAGAGTCTGCATGCGAGGGCCATGCCTCTTGGTGAGGATGCGTGAGTGGCGACCAAGGATAGATTGTCCTTCCTTAGCGCGGCGAGTTCATGCTCGTGCAGTCTCGTGGACGCCAATTTGCCTGTTTCGCCAACAAAGACAGCCGATTTGGTAAATAACATCAGATTTCTGGTTGACCATTGAGAGTAGATTACATGTCTGATGAAATGTGATGATCACCATTTGAGTGGGTAATGTCAGCCGCATTTGAGGTTTTTTTATTTTCTTCATCGAGTTGACTTGAGGTGCAAAATGCTGTTTAATAGCAAATAGTTCTGTTCGGATCAGTATAATGGGGGCAAAACGGGGCCAATTGGAGCTGAATCCAACTTTTGTTTAGATCCAAGGGATTTCCTGCGCTATTCCATGCCATGGCAAAAACTCCTTGTTGTCACGTGTAAAAGAGCATTGATAAAAAGTGGATAATTTTTAATTATGTATGCTCAGACACCACACTATTTTGCTTTGTTTACATGAAAGTGAAATTATTTTTAGGAAAGGCAGAGCAAAATACTTTTAAAAATTCCATTTTGTAAATCTGCCAAGTTCTGTGTCATCCAATTGAGTAGCAAAGTTATAAGGCTATTATTTGCTATCACACATCTAAAATGTACATTGTGTATTTGAAGGGTTGCAGGCAAATAATGCGCATGAGGACTTTATTAGCATCAAGCAACCAAATCAATTGTAGAGTGGGAACCCCCTTTTTTCTCCTAAATCCCACGCATTACCCCCACAAGGGTGACAGTTTTTCTCGTAAAAATCCCTGAGGAGTTATTTCACTGTCTGCTCCTATTTTCATCCTATGACTCAGGACAACTGGCCTCGCGAACAGTCTAAGCAACAAATTTTTGCTACCATTGCACATATGTACAAAAAGGGCACTCAAAGGAATTTTTCCTACATACCCTCAATATACTGATACTGATACTAACGTAACACGCATTTGAGTGATTTTTCGCGAAACATTGCAAAAAAGTTTTCTCAAAATCATCCTCACTAGTATTCCCACGCTGCTCTATCTTTGTTATTGTAGATCTGAACCTAGAAGTTACCAAATGTACAGAAAACTGTTCCGATTAAAATTGCGAAGTTAAATGTTTTTAGAGAGATAATAAACTGTCAAACATTTCCCATTTTGATCTTGACTTACTATTCAAAAAAGTACGCAGATATCCGGCGCCAAAATGTATAACTAGAGCCATTTTCAAGAGGTAACATGTTATAAAATATGGTTTTAATCAATCTTAGCGTATTCCTTCGCGACATTTGTTGTGAAAATTTATTCTTTTCAGCAATGAGTTGACGTGTTTGTGTGGTTGGGAAAACATGACAACAGCAGAAAGCTGTATCAGGAAGAATATTTAAAGCTCGATATTTAGGTAAATGCTTTTATATCTATCTTATTTTGAAGGTTTTAATAAGCACGTACAGTAAAATCATTATTTGTGGTCAATTGACTGAAGCCCAGGAAGATCACCAAGTCTTAGTTAAAATTTAAAGGAAGATCTGAACCAATTCGTAATCGAAATCCCAAAATAATTTCAAAGGAATGTGGTGGAAGGCAATTACTCTTGGTGTACAAAAATTGCACTTTCATAATTGCACCTAAAAATTCAACTTAAATGTATAAATCACTCACCGGCATGCGCGCACGTGAGCTTACTACAAATAATACTCCTGTGAACTCCCAGTACGCCAAAACAACCGAAAATGTATTGTGCAACGTAACTCAAGCAATGCATAAACGAACGAAAAAAACTAGCGATTCTCGTGAAAACATTTTGGAATACATACTCGACATTTGGGGTGTTCGGTGACAGTCATACATTCATTGAACGTAATATGAAAGCATAAGTTGCAACTGTTCAACGTGTTTTTACTTTTGCTACTTTATTTACTCAGTGGTTTTGCATGAACAAGCTTCCTTTGCATGTACGCCCGGTTTCCCCCTTTTCGGAATTTTCTCTTTTTCTAAAAAAGCTGGTATTTCTATCAACAGTTATATTGTTTCATAAGTAACAATATTTCCTTTTATTAAGAACGGCCATTACTTCATTGCTGTAAGACTTTGGGGGCTGCAGCTTGGGCTGCAGTAACCGACTGTATGTCCGCTTCCGTCTTATTTTATCAAACGACAAATCTTATTCTCATGGTGGCAATCCAGTGCCTGGAAATGCAAAACTTGTTTCGCTACCAAGGTTAGGACTGGCATCCTGCATTCTCCTCATTTCCATAGGCGGTTTTATCTCCATTGTTTTTCAGTTTTGCGGAATAAAGTGTTCTAACCTTGTGTGTTCCTGTGTCAACACTGGATTTATCGCCCAGTTGCGTATTAGGAAGAGAAGGCAGAACAGAGAAGCAGATAATTCTTTACTCTTACAGTTCCTGGTAGTACATCGGTTCTCTCTTTGGTGTGTCCGGCAGCAGCGTGTACTCTGTCATCGGTAGCGCGCTGTCGTGTGGGCCAGCAGGTCTCGTGTTCCAGCAGCGAAATCTCGCCTCCAGGGGTGGCAGCGTATTTAAGGACTGCAGCCTTTGTTCCATATTGGCTCCTTCTCTAGGGGCCCGTGCGAGCACCCGCCGTGCCTTAGCTATCGCATCCTCATCGTGACACTTGGCGCGCGCGCTTTGCCTCTGGCCACGCGTGACCTCAACATGACCGTGGTCTCGCGTGCGCGTCAAGCCTTTGCATCCTCGCATTTTTTTGCCGTTGAAGGTTGCGTGACTTGGCCCGCTCTGCATGCACCAGACTTGTCACGTCCACATTTCAAGTTTGCGGCTCAATTTCCCAGTACAGTTTTTAGGTTCACCGTAGGAGCTCTGTGTACAAAAAGTTAGTCTTTGCCCGTGTGCTATGCGTGCCGGGTAACTCGGCTTGACGCCTTCCAGGCAATCCGGGTATTTGCATGGAAAAGTAAGATGACGTGTCAAGCGCCAGTTCAATTGATTTATTTTTCTGAGCTTTCGCACTCTTAAAGGAGTCCATCTTCAGAGGGCAATTATATGTCAGTGGAGTCGGGGGCAATTATAGTGGTGTAGGCGAACTAACTGTCAGTTGAGCTGGGGTCATTAACAGCAATCATTGTGCCGCCTTGTCACCAGGTAGGGGATCCTGGTAATCCTGCCTCCTCTTTCGGCCGGTTTATTGTGGGATTCTCTTCGCTTGTTAGTATTTTGTTTGGTTTGGCTTCGATCTGTCTCTTTCCCACACAATGGCGCAAGACTTTGTAGGCCGCTGGCAGGTTTAGATGCCTGTTGACCAAGTTGGCATCTGAGTACCATGCCTCGAGCCTCAGCCCTCCGGCTTTTGAATTTCCTGGGTCTACGATGGTTGCTCCTTGAAGATCGAAGTCATGGCTAATCTCTGCAATGTGCTGCCAGTTGCGAGTCTGGATCCAGTCTCTGGGCCGTTAGTTTGTGCTCGTGTAGGCAGGTTTGCAATATTTATGCATCAGCGGACTTCTATGAATTAATAAACTAATTATTATCAGGATCTATTCTTGGAATCGGCACGTAGGTGGACTGTTTATTTTTGTCGCTCGGCTGACAGTTCGAACGTCGCTCTCGATGATGTCCTCTGAAAGCTTCAGGCAACTGAAGGCAAACGCGGTAACTACAGACCCGCCGAATCTTCCCCACTCTCTGACCACCCCGATATTTGAACCTCATATCACGAAAAAATTCGAGAAGATTAGTAGGGTGTAGGTGGTGTGTGCGAAACGCACTCCAACCCCCGCCACAATAAACGGCACGTGGGCACGCCATAAAGGCCACAATAAGTAAGAGCCATTGAGCCTGACCCCTAGCCGGCAGTTGGCCTACCGCAAAAGAGTAAAGGTTAAGCCGGTGAAACCCTAACTACTGCGATCATCCAGGCCCGGTTCCTTAGAAGAAGATAGAAGTCACGGAAGCCGAGGAAGATGGAGATTTTAGTCTGTACACAATAAGTAAGAGAATAATTAAAAGAAGGGTTGATTCGGTCTTGGGTGGAGTTCGACCATGAGGAGAGAGAGGTAGAGAGTGCTGCAGCCTCACGTCCACCGCGCACCGGGGCGAAAGGCCGAGTGACTTTCGCCTTTCCTGTTGAATGGGCTTAGTGTCAAGTGTGTTTTTTGCCAAAGCTGACCAAAAATCCTGCGCATACCAGTAATCAGCGATACGTAAAATCGATTGACTGACTTGACTGCCAATTAACGCATACTAGATCAGTCACCACAAGTGTGAACCAGTAACCAGCGATGCGTTAAAAATCGATTCACTGCCAACGTTGACAGAGCAGGCAGAAGAAGTGATCATGGCAGCACTGGTGGGGTAGGCTCCTACAAGCCATTCCACTCGAACAGATGCAATGGGCTGACTGGGGTGTCTGAGTTATCCCGTCAGTTGGCAACCCCCCAAGCCACGGCTTTGAGTGCAGTGGGGGAGAGTGGTTGATGCATCGTAAGTCTGCTTCACTATAAAATAAATCACGTGTTAGCTACCTTTGCTACAAATCATCCCATGGGCGCGTGGTAGACATCATCGCCACCTTTTGGGATCGAATATCACTTTGCGTGTTTCAATTTGTACTGTATAGTAGAGCTGGCGAAATATGCAACTGGTAATGATTGTCTTTTCTTATGGCTCTTTTATTTCACATTTGTATCTTTTCTGTTTCTCGATATAAACGCCAACGTGTCCACTTTTGACAGAACTGGTATGGTCCCCATCGTCTATGGACCACCAAAGGAGGAGTATGAAGCTCGATCACCACCAAACTCCTTCATCCACGTGGACGACTTTGCTTCAATAAACGATCTTGTTGGCTACTTGGAGTACCTTGATCAGAATGACACCGCCTACGCAACTTACTTTGCCTGGAAGGAAATCGGCAGACTTCTGGTTGGTTATTTGATGCTTGCACATTCCTTTCATTGTAGTATTATATACAGTATGGTGAGTGCTGCATGAAAGATTCCGCTGTTTGAAAAAGACTGGTTATCACTGGCAAACCATCAATGAGTAGGTTTTTAATGCTATTTATCATGAAGTTCAATTTTAATTACTTGCTGTCATGCTAGTATGTCGACTCTGTGATAAGTTTTTTCAGACCGCTGCGAAAAATTTGATTCTATAAAAAATGCTACTTAAATAGCATGCATTTTTATCAGTGATTTTGACTGCCCTCATAAATTCACATATATTTTATGGAAAGAATACATAAAAATCATCTTTTGTACTTATTGGATATTAAATTGTGCTTTCTTTAAATTAAATTGTTAAAAGTAGCGTTTCCTTCGGTTTAAAAAAGTCGAATGTTGAGTTTTTACGACAATAAGGTGTTCATGCATAAAACATCGTATCTGTCAATTTATTTATGCTGCAACTGCTGTATACAGCATGATCCTTGTCTTTTGCGAAATTATATGAGAGCTAAGTTACCATTTACCTAAACCCTAGGCAGGAACGTACGTGTCCTTAAACAGAATGACCACACCATTCAGTTTTTGAAACTTTAATTCAGTTTTTGCAGTCAATAGATTTCAAAATCATTCGGGAATTTCTAAACTTTTTCAAAACCGCATAAAACCTTTCCTTTAGGAACAGAAGTTTAAGAAGGTGTACTTTGCCATCAAATGAGAACAAACGAAGGTTTTCTTACATGCTTTCCATAAACTATATTTGCATTTATAAAGGCAGTCAGAATCAATAATAAAAATGCATGCTATTTAAGTAGCCGTTTTTACAGTTTATAGCTTTTTTAGTGGTTAGAAGGTAGCTCTTTAAAAAGCCGGCATTCAAGTGAAACTAAAAATAAGTGATAATACCGTTTAAGATTATTAATAACACAACTCTATGCAATGGCGATAAGTGTCTGCTTATTAATTTTTCGCAAATGTCGGCATATTGCACGACTTCTGAGATGTACTGTACATCACGCCTGTATAAATTTTTTTTAACGACATAACACTGGGTTCGTTAACTGAGTCGCTATTGCCTCTGCGGAAACCATTTCACGCTAACGCAGGCTTTTTTAGTCGTGTGGTGGTGCGAGGCAGTTTAACGCAAAGGGTTTTTTGGCGTCGACGTGGAAATGAACATCGATTAGATGCGCGGTAATTGAATTTGAAATCGATCGATTTTCCTTCTCGCCTAGCCAGACAAGTATGTGTTTGCTTACCCCCATTATTCAGATGCCTTGTTTGATGGCCAATTTAATCCATTCCACAGGAGCAGGTAAATGAATAAATAGACAGTGATGTGGTCTGCTAAGATAGTCGATCGTAAACTTCCCCACCGCACACACATAAGAGGGAAGGGTTTGAGAAGGATTCGCACAATTAGGCCGTCAGGAAAGCATGCTTGATGGCTGTCCTTAATTTGCTAGAAAAGGCTGTCTTATAAAAAGGTTTCTTTTTGGCAGCCGTCAGGGTAGTTGACGTGCCAATTAGCGTAATTCTTTTGTCAGAATCAAGTAAACCTTGGCAGTCTCGGTGGGATTCGAACCCCTACCAGTAAGGGTATAACTTGAGTTTAACCAAAGCTCTAGGTTATCTAGTTGTGAGGCTTCAGAGGCAATCGAGAGTTTAATCCCACTTACATGAAGTTATCTGTCCAGCTTACCACAACTTATGGAATCCACCAAAGCACATGCAGCAAGCTTACTACCAAAGGCCATTGCCTGACCAACCAATTTAAAATCCACAAGGCCAATACCAGATTATATTAATGTTATGGGCTTTTACATATTTGAGTAATGCGTTCAACTTAGTTTTAAAATATCTGCTAGTCATCCGGAATAGTGGATTATATATGTTACAGTATATTGGGTGGGTGAATTAACCAAAGTGGAATTAAGTTCACAACTGCTGGTAGGGCCGAGTAGCTTAGGTGTCTGTGCTAAAGTCTTCATTTTACTGTTTTTGATTTGAATCACATCAAGTCCACCGAGTTTTTTTAAAACTTGGTTCCAATGAAGAAAGTACATGTCAGGCCACCTGGTGACCGGCAGGACGGTAAAAAGGCTGCGTGTGTCTGGTTTTTTTGTAAATTGAGATGTCTACCTTTTTCAAATGTCTGCCTTCCGTTTATTAGTCACGTGGCATTAGAACACGACGCGCAACACCGCCTACTCTTGCATGAACGGGAATAAGAAAATTTAGGTTTTCGGGCTTGTATTGAAATGAAAGTGAAAATCATTATTGTCTGCGCATTAGACTTCGACCAAGTACTAGGACGTATAAGAAAGAAGGAGTGTCGTGTACTGGACCAGTTTGTTTTTTGGCCTGAGCTTTAACGCTGTTGCGGCGTTTATCGTCAGAGGTAAAAGTGTCCACAATAAAGCGACAATTATAAGGGACAGCAGCCAATCAACCGTTAAAGGGAGAGGAAACGCATAAATCACCAGTTTCGGCCGTGCATATATGCCTGCGGACGGCGATGTATGCGGGCGCCAGCTCGATACATCGGTTCGCTGAGTTGTCATCCGAGGCCCTGGTTTCAATTAGTTATCATCCTTTCTTTTTGCCGGCGTGCGCAATTTTTTTGCAGCTGCGAAATTAAATCATGGTCCGTCTTTTAGGTGCGGGCAGCCGCTCGCGACAATGCGTCATTCGTGTGGCATCCAGTTTATATTCGTGCATTCGCAAATCGAGCATGCGTTCGGTTTGCCCTGCATAGTAGCAATGACAGCTTAAGCATGGATTGCGATATATTACCCCGAATCACTCATAGAGGTTCATCTGGTCTTTATTTTGACGTCTTGCAGCGATGCATTCGATGAGCATGCGGTTGAAACATGTATCGTAGCAAGCCCACTACGGGAACTACTACAGATATGCACGAAGAATGTGCAGTTCCTATTAAATGGACAGCTGTATCACTAGATCGACGGTGTAGCTATGGGCAGTCCACCAGGACCAGTCCTAGTGGATATTTTTATGTGAAACCTTGAACGAAAAGTGTCCAAGCGAATAGAAAAGACTGCTTTTTATCGACGATACGTGGATGACATTTTTGTCATAGTCAAAAACCCTAAACAGGGAGAGCTGTTTGTTAAAGCCATGAACGAAGCACATGCAACGATCAAATTTACAATCGAGCATGAGAAGGACGACACACTGGCTTTTATATACGTGCTTCTACGCGGGCGGGCAGATGGTTCCAGTCAAAGGTCCATCTACCGGAAAACCAAATGAAAAGGGCGATACATGCACTTTCTTAGTTTCGTTCCAATCCAGAGGAAAAGGAACTTGGTATTTTGCCTTTAAAATAGAGCTGCTAGAATCTGTTCTACGGATACGATCGATGAAGAGATGTGTTTTCTCAAGAAAGTGTTTGTTGGAAATGGCTATCCCGAGAAAGTCATCGATAAGTATGGCAAACGCAGACAAGAAAATTATACCGAAATATTCGTGGTGAAAATGTCAGTGAGTATCTTCCTTCCCTTCAAGGGCGACAATGTGTCCAACGTGATCGAGCGAAGCCTTACAAGCACGATTAAAGAACTTATCCCGCCTCCAAATTGTTGTACATAAGCACAACAATGACCATTCAAGTTCGGCCGACTAAAGACTGCCGATGCACGCCACCTCAAACTGCGTTTACGAGTTTGCGTGTAGTTGTGGATGCAAATACATCGTGCGCACGCACAGGCATTTGGCAATATGGTCAGCTGAGCATATGCCGAAGTGGCTGCTCAGGGCGGAAAATAAAATACCGAAGAGGTCAATCACTAAGCGCTTAGAAAGCGAAGATGCGATCCCTGGAACAAGAGTTTTATTTGCCTGAGGTTTCGGATTCCCTCAGGAATCCTTAATCATAGGTAATAGACCCTAACTCGCATCTTGCAGCACGCACTGAGGAAACTGGCCAAAACTTCGACATTCAAGGAGCAACTATCATAGGCCGAGGAAACTCAAAAGCTGAAAGGCTGACACTTGAGGCATGATACTCAGATGCCAACTCTGTCAACAGGCATCTAGACCTCCCCGCGGCCTACAAAGTTTTTGCGCCATTATGTAAGTGAAGGACGAAACAAGGCCATGCCTCACGTCAGAATTGAAAACGAACAGGAACC
>JAYGXS010000005.1:60598110-60650217 GCA_036362985.1 Ligula intestinalis
GAGGAGAAGAAGTAAGGGTAGGCTGTGAGCATTGATCATGGGTAGGATACGAAGAGTGAAAATTATTGTCATTTGCACTGAGTGAACAACTGTCACTAGGAATGGGAGCGCAGTATACAATCACCACCTGGCGTTGGCCTCGTCTGCGATAGTGATAGTGCTTTTATTAACGTCTTCTAACAACACACCACTGGATTTGTTAGCCGCATAACCACATCTTCGGCTGTTGCTAACACCCGTTGGCGTAGGCCCTTGGAGAAGTTGGCTGGTATCCGGAAGACAACCTGAAGAGCATGGCTAGGATCGACTCGGTGGCTCGTATTAACATAGTACAGTGGAGTCCGGTTAGTGTGGACACTGTGGACAACCGCTTAATGCGGACAGTTGGCCAGGAACGGAATTTCTCCATAGTAAAATCCTCCGGTTAATCTGGACAGCCACCGCTTAATGTGGACAGCACCAAGCTGTCAACCGGTCGGTCGACCCACAGATTTTGTCAAAAATCCAGTCAAAATCGCCCGCGGCGGGGAATTCCCGCGTCCTGTTCGCCACAGTTGGGAGGTGCAGTTGTCGAAGGAGGCCGCCAATACGTCATCTAGGCTATTCCCACTCCCCCTGTCCTGCCCCCGTATCCTCACATTTGTCTCCCTTATCGGCTTTCCCACAGATTTTGTCAAAAATCCAGTCCAAATCGCCCGCGGCGGGGAATTCCCGCGTCCTGTTCTGAAAGTTTTGCTTCAGATGAACATAACACAAAGCTTTTCTGTTGGTTTACCTGTGGTTGTGTACGTGTGGAGGCTGATCACGAGAAAGTGAAGTGCTTTTGACTGTCATTCTTCGACTTCTGCAATCTTTGTTTCCCTTCTTTCCCAGATGAGGAAGCGAAAGGATCGAACACCGACAGAGAAACTGGATGTTTTGGACAAGTTCCATGACCTTAAGAAGCAGTCACCCCGAATTGGTCTACGAGAGGCAGCCGACCAGCTTGGATTTTCCAAGTCAATGTTGGGAAAATTGGTGAAAAACGAGGAGGAACTTCGTCGTGAGGCTTCAGAAGATGAACAAGGCCCTGCACAGAAACGCAATTGATGTGGAAAGGACAAGGATATCGAGGCAACACTTTTGCAGTTTTATCATTGGGCCCACGATCGTAACATCCTTTTCAATGGTCCGCTGCTTATGTAGAAGGCTGCGAAAATCGCAGAAGTAGCGGGAGTCAACTTCACTCCCGCTGTAGGGTGGTTTGCGAGGTGGAAGAAGAGGAATGGACTCGTCTTTGCGACTCTGCGTGGTGATGCAGCAGAAGCCGACACCTCCAGAGCTGATGATTTCCTCAAGAAAGATTGGCCTGACCTGTTGAAGCAGTTTCAACCCAAGGATGTCTTCAACACTGACGAGGCAGCAATTTATTTTCGGGCACTTCCAGACTCAACGTACCTGACCCAGAAGTCAAAGAAGTCGGCAAAGGGATTCAAAACGGCGAAGGACAGAATCAACGCTCTGGTTACGTGCAGTCTGGAAGGAGAAAAACTGCCACTTCTTGTGATCAGGAGATCAAAGCAGCCAAGGTGCTTAAAAGGAAAGAACATTCCATCGGGAGTGCATTAAGCATTCGAAAAGAACGCATGGATGACGTCTGGGCTGTGGGAAAATTTTTTTACGAGAACTTGACCTCGAAATAGGGCGCCAGAAGCGCAAGATCCTTCTCTTGGCAGATAACTGCAGTGCCCACACTCGAGTCGAAGGACTGAGGAACATCACACTTCGATTTTTGCCACCCAACACAACTTTAGTTCTGCAACCCTGTGATCAGGGCATCATTCGATCTCTTAAAGCCTTTTTTCGGACCGCGATCAGGAGAGAGATTTTGCAGATCATCCAAGACCTAGTGGAAGACGATGAGACTGGCATGCGTTTGGCTCACAACGTTGTGAAGAAGATTGACGTTCTTCAGTCCATGGAGATGTTGAGCATATCGTGGAAAAAGGTGAAGTCGGAGACAATCGTAAATTGCTGGAGGAAAGGGGGCTTCGTCACCACTGAAAAGGAAGTTGCAGCGAATGAAGTCGCGATTCCGATCCCAGAAGACGTGACAGAGGATAGGATCGAGAGTTTTCTAGAGTGGGCTTCAATCGACGACGATGCCGAAGTCGCCGAGGAGGCAACACTGGAGGAAGTAACAAGCGAACTCGCCGAAGCAGTTGCAGATGCCAAGAAGGTACCAGACGAGCAGGAAGAAGAGTCTGAAGAGGAAGACGAAGAAGTCGAGCCCCCAGTCTCATCAAAAGAAATGAGGGCAGCATTGGCCGTACTCGAAACGGGGCATCGACAACAAGGTTTTTATGTGGAGAATTTTTACACTGTGATAAAGAACTTTAGGGGAGCTTTAAGAGAAACGTTTCCGCCAAAGCAATCAAAACTGAGCATATTCTTTTAATAAAACTTCATTCAGATGCAAAATTCTGTTTTTTATACGTAGAAATGACTGGTTTGGGGTCAGTTCGCTTTATGTGGACAACCGGTTAATATGGACAGTCGGCCTGGAACGGAGGTGTCCATATTAACCGGACTCCACTTTATATGAGAATAGAATTCGAGATCGATTTAGTTTTGCCTTTATTTAACCAGGCTGGTATGCGTACCCTCTTCTCCGGGCGTTTTTTTGTTCCTGTTAATTTAGTCGACAGGAAAAAGCGAGTCTTCCTGCAGCACCGGTAGTTTTTAAATAATACCGCTACAAGATCACGATAGGGTATGCAGTAGACGATGCAAGGTTAGTTATCAGTACTATAATTTATTTCCGACACAAATTATGTTCAACTGTTTGAAATCATACTCTGTATCTTCGGCACTCGCTGCAAAAGCATGGCAAGGATGGCCCAGGTCATCCAAAAAAGATGACTGAGGTGACTTGGGTACGTTCTTCGTCGTCAACATTACGAACTTACTCTCACTACATTCGACATGCCACCGTTAACCAACTGGAGCCGTCAAAGAAAAGGTCAACTCGAAACCTGGCTGGGCTCAGTCCGTCAAGCCATGGAAATGGTTCTTGAACCTTCGGTCTTCGGCGCTGGTGAAGAGAATGGTTTTAACTCTTCAGGTCTGCTGCCACGGATCGTCACGCATGGAGGAGTACCATTCGGGACATCATCGAGACTGAGTCATGATCACATCCGTACAAAGTATGACTGTTAGCGAACAGCTCGAATGTTTAATATGTATTCCGACATATTTTCACGAGAACTGCTAGTTGTTTCTTTAGTTTATGCGTCGATTGAGTTAAGTTGGACCAAGGCAATTACTTTTTTGCTTGATAGGGCCCGCCGGAATCCGGAAATTCAGGCAAATGAAACTCTTGCTCCAATGATCGCATCCACTTCTTCTTGACTTAGTTTACACTTGATTTGATCCAAAAGTCGTTAAGATTTAAATATACCACGCCAAGAGGGGAGGTGTCAGAATAGCTAACGCTCTAACCACCTGATTTATGAGGCTCCAACAGGAGCCGTTAATTTAATTCCACTTGGTTCAAGTTAGACACCCAGCCCACCGCAACATATGAAATCCCTCAGTTTTGATATAGTAACTTGACTACTCAAGCAGGGTTCTCTAAGCAATTAATCTACAATCCAACGAGTGACTATTAGGTGCAATTGGTTAATAAGGGGGGGGGGGGTTGGCATTGGCTTTATTTATTCGGGACAACGTGTGTTTTACTTAGCGTTACTTGTTTACGACAGTCCTAGCCCAGGATCGACTGTCGTGTTTGCGGTGTCCTTCATCAGGTTCTGGATGGAACAAAGAAACTCAAGGCAAATACATTTGACTCACACTATGATAAATGGCGCACCTGCACGTATGACCATCATATCAAGTTTTAGCAGACAATGCTTTGCATTGACTTCAGCGCAAATTTACTGTGGATGTTCACATTTATTGCCGACAGACGAATCACTTATTCCACTGCTCTATGCTCACCTGTATTTAGAATGTTTTGACTACCAGTTTTATGTAGCTTTAACTATGCAACCTTTTCAAGTAAACCATCTTATGTCGGTTTGCTTTCTTGTCACAACCTTTCGGTTAATCTTAAACGCGTAGTTGAGCGTAAATATGATTAGTTCCAGAATCACAGATAACTACTTTGCGTGAATCAGACTAACATTACAAGTTGATTTTTGCTGCCTATCAGCCGTCATTTAAAGTTCACGTATACTGACGTGTAGAGTGACTGACTGGCGGACTAAGAGTCAAGATTCAATGGTTATTTCTATATGCAACTTTAATGGCATTCTCATTTTAACGAATAGGAGACAGGCGTGGTGGCCCACCTGTGGTCACCGCTGTAACCTCTTGTGCTCTCTGTCACTTCAGTCCGTGTTGACGTGGTCATGAGACCAGGCCCTTAAGAAGAGGCAAGGAGTGTAGACATTCGTTTCCTAAGAGGTTGGCCTTTCATTTTTATTCTCTTGACAGAGTTTTTCACAAAGCACGCAAACAAGTCAAGACCGTGAAAGTTGAGGTTATAGAGGGAGTGGGGAAAATCAGCATCTTGGCGGATGCAATGGCTACGCAATGCCAACACTTCATTGGACGAGACCTGGCCAAACCTTCAAAATTCATGAGGCTGACATTCTCGCAAGAGATGGCAATCGTGTGAGTCGAGAATTACACGAGTCTTGGTTCATGGGTTCCCAGTCTACTAAGGAGTGGAATGACCTGCTCAATCCCCATTCGGTCATATTAAGCCAAAGCAAGTTGCCACTTAGTGAACGCACAAGCCATCGCGTCGTCTTACGCTAACAGATGGCCGAGCAATCATCACGTCCGATTCCACGCGTGATGCACGTCCAACAGATCACAATCCGCGTGCCGGTCAGTAAGCAAGTAACGCAAAGGAGGACAATTATCGTTAATTTTGTTGCCATAACTGTGCAGTAATGACTGTGTCCTAAGCACTGACAGAATCCAAATATGAAAGGTGGCAGAGATTGACGAGTTAAAGTGCTGAAAATTTGATTCCCGGGTGGTTAATCTGGAGGAAGAGGAGTGTTCACTGGAGGGGTGTATTACAAGCCTGACGATTCGCGTAGTTGCCTCGTGTACTCATCTTCAGAGAATAGACACTCTGACTCACGGTCCTTGTTTTGATGCCTTCCTTTCTTACGTGTGTCTGCTCTACCAATCATGTTTGAGCCACTGTGTGTGTCTCTCACAGCGTCTTCAGCCTCCTGGTATGTTGGTCATCTGTCTGTCACCGTCTCGCTTACGCTGGGGTCAGCCCTCTGTTTGTTCGTTTTGTGGCCTTTTGTGGCATCACGACTTGTGCTCGGAATAAGCATGTTCACCGCGGCGTTTGCTGACCGCGTGGTAATGCGGCTAGCGCTGGTGTCAGCCTCCTTTGCATTCGAATCGTCCCCTCCCATGTTGTTTCGAGTTGTTCCCGGCATTCACATGTTGGCCACCGTGTTGGCTGTCCGCATGCTAATCTCGCGTGCGTTGGTGTTCGTCTCATGAGCGTTGGGTCCATCGTCCTCCATCATGTCCGGACTTGTTCCCGGCCCCCGTTGTTCCATGCTGCATCCGTCCGCAGCTAAGGATGTCCTTAAAACAACAAAGGGGACCGGTAAATTTATTTGGCGGTTGACTGAGCAGTCGGTTGACAACCAGGCTTCTTTTATCTGCCCTGATGTGTGATCTTCACCTCGGCCCACAATTTCGACAAGTTAACTACAAATAAGCCACAGAATAAGTCGGAAATATAAATAGGGTCTGCTGGAGTTACCATGTTGCCCTCTGCCACTGCAGGTTTCCTTGAAGTGATCATGACACCAGGCCAAAATGGGGTAAAGGGAGGGTGTGTGGTACGTTGAATGCAAGTCCCCTCCCACCATATAATCTAATTCACACGCATGTCACCTTTCCCGTGCCAGCCTGCAGTGCTAACACACGGATAGCCTTCCGGTTTAAAATGGTTGAACTGTCACCGTGACGTTATTCACTTCCTTACGTTGAACAAGCGCATTACGTAGAATATTGAGAGGCTCGTTGTGCTGACCTCTAAAAAGCAGACACGCATATTAGTATGTCACTTGCCAGAAGGCTAAAAAAAAGCATTTATATGAAGAACTGCCCAGATGGTGATACGAAAATATATGCAGTAAGCCAATTTGCCTTACATTCTGGACACACAACACACAATCTAGTCATACTCGTGGACATTTAAGTTCAGGCGAGGGGGAAGTACAGCACTTGACAATTACAGTGGCTACGCAAAACCAACTATTCTCGCGAACTTTAGCTTTGACTGTGGCTTGAAGTTATAGCATCGTGACCGAGAAGGCACACTACGTAGACCATTATAGACATTCATTTCCTACGTTGGGCCACACACTCTTGAGTTCGATCCAAGTTTGAAGTATTATCCGGAAATTAAATAACATTTACACACTCAACCTGTGCAACGGTCAACTATATACAGTAAACGCGACCAACTTGGTCGGTCCATCCTCTCCCAGTCGCCTGTTTAGCATTAATGACAGGAGTTCCTATCGTACTTTCTTTGTTGACTTGGGAAGCGAAGTGAGTTTACTTCCACCAAATCTGACCAATCTTAAGTGCACTTATTCTTCTTTTTCGCTTCAAACAGCCAATTGTAATTCTATAAAAACTTTTGGTCAACGATCCCTTACCCTACATTTCGGTCTGCGACGTTCATTTCGTTGGATATTGTTATCGCTGACGTTCACCTCGCCATTCTCGGCACTGATTTTTTATCATTTTTCGGTTTTCTCGTTGGCATAAGGTGCCATAAACTAGTCGATCCTAAGATGACTCTATACCGTAAATGTTCCACTCGTACCCTTTCATCACCTAGCCGACGAATTTTAGCAATACCTTCGTCTTCTCCGTATCATCTGTTACTTTCTGAATTTTCTTCTTTCGCACGACTCTCACAATTCAACCAACCCATTCAGCATTCTTTAGTCCATTACAGTTCGACTTCCGGACCACCCGTTTTTAGTCATCCTCGTTGCTTAGTGGCCGACAAGTTAGCTAAAGCTAAGGCTGAACTCAGTCACATGATGGAGCTTGGCATAGTAAGGTCATCCACTAGTCCATGGGCTGCACTTTTACATATGGCGTGTACAAAATCTCTCGTTGACTGGTGCCCATGCGGGGATTATCGACGATCGAATACCTGCTCCGTGCCTGACAGATACCCGCTACCCCATCTCTGCGTTTTTTCATCTAGGCTAGCAGGAGCAGCAGTGTTTTCCAGAATATACTTAGTTAAGGCTTTCCAGCAGATACCCGTTGCGCCGGAAGACATTTCGAAAACATCGATTACTACACCGTTTGGTCTGTTCAAGTTTGTAAGGATGCCTTTTGGACTCAGAAACTCTGCTCAAACTTTTCAGCGTTTTATCAACGAAGTCCTCCGTGACTTACCTTTCATTTTTGTGTATGTTGATGATGTTCTGGTAGCAAGTTACAATGAAAACGAACACCTTTAACATCTACGTCTCATTTTTGAGCGATTTAGCCAATTTGGTGTTTTCATTAATGCGTCTAAATGCGTTTTTGGTGAACTGTCACTGTTTTTCCTAGGACATCATAGATGCTTTTGGTTGTCATACCATAGATGTCAAAGTTTCACCTATTCAGGTGTTCCCTACACCCACTTCTTTTCAACAACTGCGCCGTTTTACAGGCCTTGTCAATTTCTATCTACCTCTCATTCAGCATTGCGCTGAATTGATGTAACCACTAACTAAACTTTTACGCGGAAGCAACTGCGAGTTTTCTTTTCCTGACACAGCAGTCAACGCTTTCGATCGTGTCAGAAAGGTTCTCAAAGGTACAGCTGCCCTCGTTCACCCTATACCTGATGCCTCCAACTACGCCATAGGTGCCACCCTTCAGCAATAGACACCCACGGGCATCCAGCCCTTGGCTTTCTACTCCTCCTAACTGACACCACCACAAACTCGCTAAATGGCACTTTTTGTAGAGAACTTCTTGCCATTTATTTAGCCATTAAACATTTCCATAATTATATTGCGAGTAGAGATTTTTGTATCTTCACAGACCACAAACCTTTTACTTATGCTCTTTTCACTTCGTCTGACAAGTATCCACCCCGTGAGGCCCACCATCTTGATTTTATTTCTCAGTATGCAACAGATATTAGATTCCTTAAGGGCCTTTATAATCAAGTTGCTGACTGTATTTCTTGGCCTGGAATTTATGCCATAACTCAGCTCTCTTTCGAATTGGAGTGCATGGCAGAACTGCAAAACCAGCCGAACTTCATTGAAAGCCTTGAACATACAATTCTTCAATTCAAGGCTATTCCTCTGTCCATCAACCCCGGTACAATTTTATGTGAAGTATCGTGCGGTGCCTCCTGACCTGAAGTGCCAAGCGAGATGAGACGAGAAGTTTTTACCGCGTTGCAAAATCTTGCTCACCCTTGCATCCGCAGTACCCAGCGCCTGGTCAGCGAGCGTTTAGTCTGGCCAAACATGGACACTGATATCCGCCAGTGGACCCGTTCATTTTTGGCTTGTCAGAGGGCCAAGGTCGGGTGACACAGCAAAGCCCCAATGGGCACTTTTCTAATACCCGAAGCACGTATGGCGCATGTCCATATCGATCTGGTAGGTTCTTTGCCAACATCCCGTGGTTGCAACTATTTACTCACTGCGATTGACCTTGAAAAAATCCTGCCCCCTCGCGGTTTGAAATTTTTAAGCAGTACTACAGTTGTAATACAGCTGAACTGAATTGGCACAACCGTTTTTCCTGTGTTTTACAAAAGTGGTCTGGATCTGGTTGTGGAGAGGTCGTACAGTGTGTTTTTCTTGTGGTTCTTTTGTAGAATCAACTGTGGCCAAGACTATCCCATTCCCCGTAGCAGCCTCCAGCTCTTCACTCCCTTTGGCCTTTCAGCCTACGATTCCGGACCGTATTGGTCGTGAGATTTCCCCGCAACCACTTTCCAGCCCTGTATACCCCGGTTTCCCTTTCTCCGTCTGTATAGACAATAAACCATTCTTATCTCTATCACTGCTTCATTACTTATAAGAAGTATGGGTGATAGTAATGTGGATTACGCCGGGAACCTCCAACGTGAGCCTTTTAGCTCGGAGATTATACTGAAGACGCACGAAGAAACTCCTGCTTCAAAACCAGAACATACCCTACGAGTGGAGGGCGCTACATTGGTGGCAGCCGTGCCTACGAACTCCACTTCTCAGAATGCAGTTTGTTCTTCCGGCACTAGTCTTCAGCTCAAATTGTCCGGATATGACGAAAAAGAAGATTTTTCGACCTGGCTACGCCGTACGCAGTTTCAAGTCCGGGTAGTGCGCAGCCAGGATAGAAGCATGGCTATCTTACAAGGCCTGACGAAGTCCCAGTTGGACAAGGCCTTGGATGCCGGCCTCGACGAGGACACACCCGTAGAAGAACTGTGCCGGCAGTTGAAGAATGTACTTAAACCGAAGATATTAAAAGGGGCGGCACTGGACCAGATGTATGCATGATTTATACTACCGGCCGAACCCCCGAATGAGTATGCAGCGGAATTACGGCGTCTTTGCAGAGCAGCCTATCCCTCGGTCTCCGAGACGGACTGTCATGACGTAGCCGTACACTTATTTGTGAAGACTCTAAATCCACTGGAGCTGCGTCGTTCACTGCTCCTTAAACCATCCTAGAATTTACAGGAGGCGGTGAGCCGAGTAGAACACTACTCGGAAGTGACACAGTTAACGAAACCGACTGCTCAACAAGCCCAGCCGACTGCCCCACAAAACCCAATACGAGGACCACAGAACAACAACTGGTGCCGGTTCAGCTATAACCCACCAAACCGGGCTGCATCATACCAGCGGCCACAGTTCCCCGGACGTGGAGGGTATAATCGTTTTCCAAACCCGCAAGTCTGTGTATGCAACAATAACCGAACACTTTCCTTCGGCGAACAAACCACACCGGGTACGTACTCGATTCCAATTGTATCTCAATTTCATACATTGGTAGAACCATTTTGTACTGAACTTTAGGTAAATGCTAAGCTTGTTAAAGCTCTGATCGACACTGGGGCGAGTAGATCATTGGTAAATCCGCGAGTATTTTCACGTACACAGAACTTCAAACTAGACAAAAGGTCGAGTAAACTGTGCTTAACGACAGCGAGTGGTTCTCCGCTAGCTTGCGTTGGATCTCTGCCTCTACAGTTAACGTTTCAGTCTGGTCTAAAAGAGGACACGTTCCTAGTTGTACCAGACCTAACATGGGATGTATTATTGGGGGTGGACTACCTTGACCGCCGTGAGTGCCTGATCCACGTTAAACAACGAACGATTACATTTAATTGGGCGAAATTCACGAGAGAGGCTACATTACCGACATTCGATGAAGAGTTAGTCGGTGCAGCCATCCAAGCCATTGTTGCACTGCTGGCCATCAACATCGACACGATATTGCCGGACAGTAAAGATATTCCTGGTAAAACCCGAGAAGCTTTACGATCACTAATAGAAGAGTTTGCTGATGTCTTCACTTGGGACGAAGAATCCTTAGGCCGCACCGCGTACCTACGACACTCCATCGAAACAGGCACCGCCAAACCAGTTCGGCAACCGCCGCGGCGAATACCTGTTCACTATAACGAAGAAGTCAACCAACTTCTTGATGTAATGATCAAGAATAAGGTCATACGTCCGTCAAAGTCACCATGGGCCTCCCCGGTGACACTCGTACTGAAAAAGAACGGAACGTTGCGTTTTTGTGTCGATTACAGGCGACTAAACGCAGTGACTACACGAGATTCGTTCCCACTACCCCACATTGACGTGACCCTCGATGCATTAGCTGGCGCTTGCTGGTTTTTGACATAAGACCTAAAGTCGGGATACTGGCAGGTAGAAGTTGAACCGGCAGACCGTCACAAAACTGCGTTTACGGTTCCTCAAGGTCTCTTCGAATTCGAAAAGATGCCATTCGGACTATGCAATGCACCGGCCACTTTCCAACGGTTGATGCAGGTCATAGTAGCACACCTACTACCAACGCAATGCCTCGTATATTTAGATGATGTAAGTGTGTTCGGCCGCACAATAGCTCATCACAACGAAAATTTACTAGCAGTGTTAATAGCCCTATGCGACGCAGGACTGCGGCTCAATCCTCAGAAGTGTACCTTTTTAAAGGATAAGGTTACATACTTAAGTCATGAAATATGTAGAGAAGGCATCCAGTCGATGGCCTCAAAGGGTCATCAGAAGCCGCACAGGCCTTACGCAACCAGTGGACTCACCTCTACATGGATAATGAGTTGCTGTTCCTCAATTATCCCATTAGTTCCCCACCTCGCATTGTGGTACCAGGAGGTAGGGTAATTCCGGTCTTAATGGATCTACACCAGGAGCTAGGGCATGTAGGGCAGACTAAGACAGAAATAGCAGCTCGACAGAGATTCTGGTGGCCCAAACTACGGCAACAAGTCATTACATTTTGCAATACATGTACTACTTGTGCAGCTTTTAAGTCATCACCTCAACGGTTCCGCGCACCCTTACAGTCCATGCCGACTGGTTTTCCATTCCAAAGAGTTGGCATGGACATAGTGGAACTACCGTTTTCCACCTCGGGATATAAGTACGTATTAGTCATGGTTGACTACTTCACAAAATGGGCCAAAGCCATACCTCTCGGACGACCAAACGCAGTATCTGTGGCCTCGGCTATCATGAGCGAATGGATTTGCCGTTTCGGAGCCCCCTATCCCTACATTCAGATTGCGGGGCTAACTTAGACAGCCAACTCGTTCAGGACGTGTGTGACCAATTAGAGATCCATAAACCCGAACGACACCGTACCACCCGGAGGGTAACGGACAAGTAGAATGTACCAACTGGACATTAGGTAACCTATTAAAGGCGTTTGCCGACAACCGACCACTCAATTGGGACATAAGGCTTCCTTATGCCCTGATGGCTTACCGAGCCACCGTACATTCCTCCACCGGCTACTCACCATTCTACATGTTAACTGGACGAAATTTCTGCCTCTCAATTGATTCACACCTACCCATCGCGGAAGCTCAAAATTACCCCCCCCCCCGGTTCATACGCCTAAGAATTACAGGAACTCTTGCGACTCACCCATAATCTAGCGCGCAATCCCTTAGATGCAGCGTACCAACACCAAAAAGAAAATTTTGACTCCCGCGTACATGGCACTCCACACCAAGAAGGTGATATGGTTTTGCGTAAACGACCTAAACCACCCCTCGGCACACCCGCGAAGTTACACCACCCGTGGGAAGGCCCTTTTCGCATCCTCCGCGTCATCCTACCTTCTACATATATCATCCAAGACGTCAGATTGTTCAACGGTCCCTCCACTACGGCACATTTTGACAAATTGAAGCCGCTCCACGGACGGGTACCTTCCGCGTTGGATAACCACCTTACCATTATTCCCGAACACCTACTCCCAGAAATGTCTCATGAGGTCACTGTTACCGACGCACCCCTCCAGGTACACCCGGACCCTGAGGACAGGGTCCCGTCTTAAGAGGGGGGAGTGTAATACAGCTGAACAGAATTGACACAACCGTTTTCCTGTGTTTTACAAAAGTGGTCTGGATCCGGTTGTGCCGAGGTCGTACAGTGTTTTTTTCTTGTGGTTCTTTTGTAGAATTAACTGTGGCCAAGACTATCCCATTCCCCGTAGCAGCCTCCAGCTCTACACTCCCTTTGGCCTGTCAGCCTACGATTCCGGACCGTATTGGCCGTGAGATTTTCCCGCAACCACTTTCCAGCACTGTATACCCCGGTTTCCCTTTCTCCGTCACTGCTTCATTACTTATAAGAAGTATGGGTGATAGTAATATGGATTACGCCGGGAACCTCCAACGTGAGCCTTTTAGCTCGGAGATTATACTGAAGACGCACGAAGAAACTCCTGCTTCAAAACCAGAACATACCCTACGAGTGAAGGGCGCTACACAGTATTTCTCTCCTCAGTCGCCACCTTGGTCTAATTCCATCTGCTCGCACAGTTGCGTTTTGACTAGCAAAGCACACAATCGTTGAAAATCCTCCTAAACGAGGTCGGAGCAACCAAACTTCTACAACGCTGGTGCTGGTGAAATTCTCAGACGCTAGTACACACGAAGGATCAAAGGCTGAGTCGCTAAATTATATTGTATCACATTTGCTTTGATACTAGTATTGGAGTAACTTACTGCATAATTAGAAATTAAACTAGCTCAGTTATTACGACTGTTCTTACCAACCTTGAACAAATTTACCACGTTAAGACATTGATCTAGTAGTCCGTCAAAGTTCTGCTTCTTAAATTCTAAAACTACTCGTCTTAAGTAAGGGGAATCCCCTTTAGCGTTTTCTTGCATTAGCTAGGCGACGACTTAGGCTTTCTGTCTGTTCACATCTGAACCTTTTTTGCGTTAAACTTAACTTGTCGTGCGAACATAATGCAAACGAGAATTCAAATGCGAAATTTGCCGCGAGAAAAGCTTGAACTCAAAACCCGTTCAACAAAAAAACCGTGATGCTAACCGCTACGCTGTCGCCGTACGCTGTAACGGGTGATCGAAAAGCTTGAATTATTGGGTGCGATCGACGCACACAGAGAACCGATGCGAAGGTTATCATATTCTAGCCTCTAAGTATAGCAAACTTGAAGGCAAATGGAAAATATAAAAAAACTCATCCAGCAGACCATCGCTGTGATGGAAAAAGTGATGACTTCAATGCATACGCATGGACCGCCTAAAGAAGAACAAAGGATGCCTATACCTGAAGTACAGGCCACCATAGTGGACAAACTAGACACCGGTGAGACAACTTCAGACAGATCCGATGACCAAGCAGTCACACCATCCGTTTCGAGCTCTAGGCCCACTGCAGTGAAGGTGACCAAAGCTGTAATTCAGGACTCGGGTCAGGAGGGTTATCATGGTGTTGTTGTTCAGGGGTTGCATGAAGTAACTTCATACAGTTCAGATGACCAAGCAATCACACCACCTAGTTCGAGCTCCGGGTTCACTGCAGCGAAGATGACCAAAACCGAAATTTAAGACTCCTGACAGGGTGGTGAAGATGGTTTAGTTGTTCAGGGGTTGCAAGAAGCAACTTCAGACAGCTCTGACGACTAAGCAGTCACACCACCTAGTTCGAGCTCCAGGCCCACTGTAAAAATGCTGCGAAAACTTCAGCTAAGGGCGCACGACACCAAGAGGATCATGATTACTGCATAGTTTTACAGGGGCTAAAAGAAGACTTTTCAGACCGCTCAAACGACCAAAACGATCCAGACTTGGTTTCTTTAACGATGTCCTGAGCGATCTGTTACCGCCAGGATAAGAATTTGACGTGCTGAGGTCATTTCGTATCGGAAAAAGGCTGACAGATACTGCAGAAATGCTCCGACCCAGACCGCTAAAAATCATATTTAGAAACAAGGAACATGCTAAGGTAATCCTGTCTAAAAAAAACTAACCTACGTCACGCGCATAAAGAGGTTTTTTTTCAACCGGAATACTCCCTGGAGGAACGGCTGAAACGCCGAGAACTAGAAGCGGAACTACAGTCGAGGAACAAGAATGGCGAGGTAGGCCTGAAAATCTTCAACGGGAAGATAATTCAGAAGAAAACATTGAACCAAACCGTTATACTCCGAACGACGGTCAGGAAGTGACTGTCACAACCGGATTACACCGTACAAAGAGACTTAAGTGCATGTACACCAATGCACAAAGCCTGCTCTCCAAATTAGCTGAGCTTAAGATTACTATTTGCCAAATGGAACCAGACGTCGTCTGCAACACAGAAACATGGTTGACCACAAAGGTAGGCGACCAGGAAATTGCCCTCCCCAGGTTTCAAGTTCTCCGAAAAGATAGAGTCGGCGTTAAGGTGGGGGTGTGCTAATCTATGTTAGACAGGGCCTGCTCGTGTCCGACAAATCCGAAAACCTTTCGGGCAATATAAAGGCAAAATGACTCACCGTTCGAACACCGGGATCACAGACCCTTGACATCATGGCGGTCTGCCGTCCACCATCGAGCAACCAACAGTCAGACAATAGTCTGATAGAAGGAGTCGAAGAAATTTCTAGGAGATCCGATTTAATGGTCATGAGAGACTTTAACGCCCCCCATATCGACTGGAATGTGAGTTCTGCGCCCGGCTCAGAAGTACATTTCGATCGACGACTCCTGCGCACAGTACAGACATATTTCCTAACGCAACACATCCTATATCCGACCAGACTACGCGAAGGGCAACAAGCTAATTACTTAGACCTACTACTTAGCAAAGCACCTGATAGCGTGGACATTGTAAACTGTTAACCGCCTCTTGGAAAAAGTGATCACGTAGTGCTACAGTGGGAATATTCACTCTTCTCTGTGCCCGATCGTAGTGTGGTAACCAGACGCAACATCTGGACAGGGGACTTTACACAAATGAAAACCGCAGTGAGCGAGATAGACTGGAACGAACTATTCACCGGGTGCGTTCTCGATGATTGGTCGGCATTCAAAGCCATAGTACACGGACTAATCACCGATTGCTGTCCTTTCGAGGTAAAAAAAAGTAACAAATAGGCCTCGATTGCTACCGCCAACGCTAAAGAGGGAAGTAAACCGCAAAGGAAGGATGTTCAAAATCTATCGCCGAGAGAGGACCCCCGAAGCGTACAATAGGTATAAGGCGCAAAGGAACAAGGTTAACGGCCTGATACGAATTAGCCGACAAAACTTCAAGAGTAATCTAATAAACCATGCAGTTGGAAACCCAAAGCTTTTTTACAGCTACGTTAGGCAATTTACTCGAAATAGAGAACCCATTCCTCTGCTAAAAACAGACGACGGTGTAAAAATTTCCGAGATTAACGAAAAAGTGGAGCATCTATCCTGCTTAATCCAGTCGGTCTTTACGAGAGAGTCTGAGTTCACCGCTATTAACTCCAGTTTGGGTGTGATTCAGACCGTAGACGAGGTCGCACTCACGAAAGCTACCGTTCTGCGAGAACATCTTTAGCTCAAAGAAACGAAGTCGTCAGGTCCAAATGAGATACCTGCAAAGCTATTAAAAGAGCTAGCCATAGAGTTGGCGGTACCCCTGTAACTTATCTTCCGAGCTTCTCTTAATACTGGAAAACTGCCACCCGATTGAAAGGCAGAGTGGATCTCACCCATCCACAAAAGTGGGAGTCGGGTGACCGCAAATAACTAAAGACCGGTCAGCCTCACCTCAATATCCTGCCAGCTTATGGAAAACATAGTCAAACGCGAGCTAATGCGCTTTTTGGAGCAAGATCAACTTCTTTTTGATAAGAAGCACGAATTCCGCAGGGGAAGGTCCTGCTTGACCAATCTGCTTTATTTTCTAGAAAAATGGACCCAAGCGATCGACGAAGGGAATACGGTGCATACAGTCTTTGTAGACTTCAAGAAGGCGTTTGAAACGGTGCCTCATCTACGTCTCTTATACAAGCTCAGCCGCATAGGGGTAAGGGGAAACCGTTTGCAGTGGATAGCAAACTTCTTGATTGGTCGTAACCAAACCATATGTATTGGCGAACAGCGGTCGGCGGAGGTAGCAGTTGAGAGCGGGGTTCCACGTGGATCTGTTCCATGCACTATTCTGTGCCTTATATATATTGATAACTGCATAAGCGGAGAAGACTGCAAAATCGTTATGTTTGCTGATAACATAAAACTTTGGAAGGTCATACGCAACCAAGACGCCGAATTAAACCTCCAGGCAAATTTGCATAGACTAGATCAATGGTCGACCCTTTGGCTCATGCCATTAAATGTGGCCAAATGCAACCTAATGCGCATTGGTAGAACCAGCACTACGCCTCGGAGGATTTATTACCTGAATCACACGCCGCTACCAGAGTTAGAGGCTCAGAGAGACATGGGAGTGTGGTTCACGCCTTCACTGAAGCCATCACTCCCCGTCCTGAATGTGGCTAAATCCGCAATGTCGAGCTTGCATCTAATCAAGCGCGCCTTTGCTAAGTTTGACAAAGTTGTATTTGGCAAGGTATTTGGCACGTTCGTGCGACCTCAACTGGAATTTGCCATCCAAGCCTGGAGACCTTGGACAGCCAAAGACAAAAAAAACCTCGAAAGGGTACAAAGACGCGCAACAAAATTAGTACGAGGCCAATGGAACCTCCCTTATGAGACCCGATTGGTAAATCTTGACTTGTTTCCTCTGGATTACAGGCAGATACGTGGGGACCTAATCCAGGCATTTCGCATGTTGCGTGGTCAGGATTGCTGCCTCCAAACAAATGACTTCTTTGAGCGGGCCACCACACTTAGGCTGCGAGGACACGCCCTCAAATTACGTGTGACTGGGCCAAGACTTGACCCAAGAAAATTCTTTTTCTCTAAGAGTTTAATCCAGGCATGGAATGCCCTTCCTACGGATATTGTCATGTCCCCTTCCGTGGATTTTTTTGAGGCAAACCTAGACCGATTAAATGAGTATCGTCATGATTAAGTACTCCAAATCCAATCACTGAAGTGTTCCGAATCTAAAAATTGAAGCGCTCTACATCCAAACCCTGAAATGCTAGAAATGCTATAAATATATACTATTAGTAATTTTAAAGTTTATTATTATTAGTATTCAACCAAATGCATCAAGACATTGCCTAGCTCCGACGTCTTTGCTCACTATGTGAACTGGGCTGATCACATCTCAGGTCGCATCTACCGCACATATGGTCCTAGGCTACGCGGCCCTGTCACACCCATTCTCGTATCGACTGACTGATGACGACGTGGTGGGTTCCTCGGCTCTTGGCGCAGCAAAGGCGTATTATGGTCGCATCTCCGGTCTTCGGGACGTTCTCGTGACTCCGAGGTCTACTCCTCGTATGGTCCTTCGGATGTAGATATTACTCCTCATGGACGCCATGGCTGCCGTCAACATTCAAAGAAGCATCATGCCCCTATCATTCACATACTTCCCTCACGAGTGACAGTTTTTCTCCTAAAAATGACTTTCTATTTTGAATTATGAGCCAGCCTTAGGAGTTTTTTCACTGTCTGCTCTTCTTCCTGAGTTACACTGCCGGCTCGTGTAAACTGAGTGTGAGTGTATAACTTGAAATAAGCGAGTAGTAATTCGAAATTGTGTCAACGACTTCTTTGGAATGTTCGGCTTTGCCGATGAATTTCTGAAATCCTATGTACCAAGAGGGAGTTCAAAGGCGTTTGCCTATATTTCCTTTAATGAATTTGACTTGACGTGACTTGACCAATTTACTCGTTGGCCCATTGCAACTGCCATACCGGATATAACTGCAGACTTGGTTGCGCACTCTTTCATGGAGCACTAGGTCTCCCATTATGGCGTTCCCTTAACTATAACCACTGATCGAGGCCAACGATTGGAGTCTTAACTTTTTAACAACCTTACTTACCTACTCGGATGTTGTCGCATACGTATGACAGTCTTCTACTCCTCATCAAATGTTTAAGTCGAACGTTTTCATCGTCAGCTCAAAGCCTCGCTCCGAGCGAGCAGCTACTTTTGGTCATGCTCAGAATTCGTACTGCCCTTAAGCCCGACTCGGAGTGCTCCTCTGCCGAGCTTGTTGACAACACTACCCTACGGGTTCCAGGCGATTTTTCGGGCACTCTTTAAGCTTAGCCTACTTCGATCCCACGGATTATGTGAAGAGACCACGCCAAGCCATGTCTCTTCTTCGTGCAATTCCTCCACGTACTTCACCAAGCAAGTTATTCATCGACCCTAACTTTCTAACATGTTCCTTTGTATTTGTGCGTGTAGACAGTGTTCGTCGGCCACTAAAACAGCCCTACAACGGACTATTCAGAGTTCTATCTCGCATGGTCAAGCATTTTACGATTTCCAGGGGCGTCCGCAGCGACGTGGTCTCCATCGATCGTCTGAAGGCGGCTCAGACTGAGCCTCTTCCAACCACTCCAACCAAACAATATCCAGCCGGCACATTGCGAATTGCTTTATCCCCTACTCCACTTACACTTTCTAGCCTTGCGCCTCCCCCATCCCACACCCCCTCTCCTTACATCATATGCTTAACACTCCCACGCTATTCTCCTATTAACATGTTTAACCCCATTCTCCTAAAGGGGGAGCATTGTAGTGACACTGAACTGTCTCCTCGTTTTGCTTCGTTAAAATGCCTGGAATTAAGTTAATATAACTTTTAAAGAATGAATTGAATAGGCACGTGCTGTTATTTACAAATTACTTTGTTAATCTTTAGTGGTTCGTATCAGTTGAAATACACTTATCTCAGGTACTTGGATAGACCGCTCCGCATCCCACAACTTCATGAAAGCATAACAGTATTGCAGTTACAGAAGTTGTCAGAATTTTGCCTGTTGTTTCTAGGAATTTCCAGCTTGATCAAAAAATGAACAAAATGCTGATAGAGGCCGGAAAAACCCCTTCGACTCATAATAAAAAACAAGATTCAAATGTTTGGTAGCCTGAAAATAAGTAGTTTCGTTAACTTCTACCAATCGAAGGACAAATTTCCATCTCAGTTAAATTCCGCCTACGAAAGGTCAAAGTTTCCTCGACTAGCATTCGTATTCTCCGCAATAGAGGTTTATGTTGATTCAATTGAATTCTACTAAGCACATATAAGCAAACACAATCTTATTGAATTTAATATTTTTTGATCAATTCCGCCAAAATTATATGTAAATTTACGCTAACTAGCCTATAATTAGATGTTAAACCACAAAATAATTTAAGCAGATGGGCGGGCGCAGTAGTTATAAAGAGGGGCCCTACAAATCCTTTTGTCAAAAATCGAAAAAATCCAGTGACAATGAGTGATGGTTTTACAGCTTAACTACGCAAAAACTATATTTTTATTCAGTTACTGAGTCAAACGTAGATCAAGGTCAGGACCAAGTGACGATGATTGATAGTTTAACCACTTGAAGAAAAGAAGACTCGATCGCTGGGACAATATGTTTATTCTCCTGATGTTTCGATATCCGTCGCGGATTCGTCATCAGGGACATGAGTAGCAGAAAGGTTAAGTATGCACAGGCGTTTGCAGTATTTATAGGACACAGTCATTACTGCAAGCATTCAGCGACAATTAACGTTAATTGCCTTCCTGTGCGTGGACTGCTTGTTGGACGGCACGCGGGCTCTTACCTGAAGAACTTTCGTCACAGGCAGTGAGCTCGGGCATGATGATTGCTCGACCGTCTGGCTCCCCGATGTTGGCGTACGATGAGGCGGTGGCCTGCCCGTTTCTCAAGTGACAGCTTGCTTTGGCCACATTGAATCTCAGGATTGAATATGGATTGGGCAAATCGTTGCACTTGTTGATGGATTGGGGGCCCGTGAACCATGACTCAAGTAGTTCTCGGCTCACCTGATTGTCAGCTCATGCGAGAATTTCGGCCTCACAAAATTTGAAGGTGTGGCTGGGTCTCGTCGAATGAGCCGCAACTTGAGAATCGGCATCATTTCGCCGCACTGCAGCCGCGTGTTAGGCAATTCGCGTCCTGAGAAGTCTGCCAGTTTCTCCGACATAGTTGCTTTGACCGCAACTGCACCAGATCCTGTAGACGACCCCAGATGTTTCTAGCCGTGACAGTGGGTCTTTTGGCTTCATTATCTGACGCCTTATGGTTGCCTCCGGCCTGTGTGCGACTCCAACTCCAAGTGGTGCGAGAAGACGGCCGACTGCTTCCGATACGTTTTTACATACGGGATCGAACGCCAAATCTTGGGGTCGGTGCGCTTTTGTTGGTCAGCTCGTTTGCGCAAGCACCGGTTGACGAAGTTGCGCGGGTAGCCATTTTCTCTGAACACCCGTCGGAGGTATTCTACCTCGGCAACTTTGTCTTCTTCTTCGCTGCAGTGTGTCTCAACACGCCGAAAACTATGCACCCTAGCGAACCCGATTCGAGTCCTTCGCAGGTGTGCAATTGCGAGCATCCACCTGGCTTGCTGATCACCTTGAACCCGGTGCCAGATGGCCAAGCCGGCGCTGAACACGGAGGAGGCGAGCCGCGTAATGGTTCAAACTGGCAAGAGAATGGTCTGTCTGTTCATTCAAGATTGCCACGCGAGGCTCCACAAATATCGCCAGATAATTGACCATGCGAAGATGAAATGCTGTGAGCTCATGGGTGAGGACAGCACAAAACTGCTTCAGCAGAGAGTGCTTGAACGAGCCCGCGAATGTCATAAAGGTCACACACATAAGGAGTTATTGCAGTCTGACGCTCAGTCCGCCAGTTGGTAAACCCACACGTCAGTTATCATGAAATTTACATGCCGGCTCGTAGGCAGCAAAAATCAACTTTAATTGGTAGTCTGGATAATGCAAAGTAATTATCTATGACTCTGTGCCTCCTGTGTTTGCTTCAAACCATACGGAACCGAAAGCTTGTGACAAGAAAGCAAACGGACACAAGATCGTTTATTTAAAAAAGATTGTATAGTTCAGGCTACATAAAACCTGTATTCAGAGTATTCTGAATACATGTGAAAATAGTGCAGGGAAATAAGTGATTCGTCTGTCAGCAGTAAATTTGAACATCCACAGTAAATCTGCGTTGAAGTCAGTGCAAAGCATTGTCTACTAAAACTTGATATAATGGTCGTACGTGCAGGTACGCCATTTATCATAGTGTGAGTCAAATGTATTTGCCTTGAGTATCTTTGTTCCATCCAGAACCTGGTGAAGGACACCGCAAACACGACAGTCGATCCTGGGCCAGGACTGTCGGAAAAAAAGTACCGCAAATTAGGACACTTGTTGTCTTGAATAAATCCTTAAACAGTTGTGCCATGAGCAACTTCTATAGAAAGTACTTTAGGCGACAAATTATGTCATAGTATATATGCTTTCTTGTTTGGTGCAAGCGTAAAATGGAAAGCTGTTGAGCCAACTTGTTCATATTGTTTAACATTGCTACTGAATGCATTGTAAGTAAGCGTTCTAGCAATCGGTAAAAGGGAAATGCTGTCAGAAGCGCCACATTGGCCGCAGGCAGGACAGGTCCTAACGACAGGTTTAGACGGATGACTTTTTCCAGCACGATTGGCGCAGTGATGACCGAAACTTATAAATAAATCATTTAAAAGTGGGTATGTTTACTTAACGTTGCAAATATGCCTTTCTCCTTTTTTTAAGTTGACTCATGTTCGCAGTCCACGTCTTTCCAGTCCAGGTATGAACTGTTAATGCCAGAACCCTACGACGAATAGCAAGTCCACCCACCTCTCTATTACATTCTGAACGTCTAAGTACAGAAAATTGTCACATAGAAACCTACCCAGTGTGCACAGTTGTGTTTGCAGCTAATCGTTATTCGGTCGTTTGTAAATGTATGCAATGGGAGCGATTTCTACTAAGAAAGTCAGTCTTTTGGACGGAATACGCGTATCCACTTTCGGGTTGAAATAGTTACAAAATGAAAAACGTCTCCGAGGTCATTTACGGTCCCAGGATCAAAGGAGCCACATTACGGATCTACGTCCGAAGGGGAATTCACAAATGATGAAGTACTGGACCGAGCACTTTAGAAGCATTATCAGCCATTGACCGCAATTGACACTATAGCTGTCCGTATGCCCTCCCAAATTAGTGCTGGTAAAAAGGCTAAAGGATGGTCAACAAAATGTTAGTATGTTACATAATTATTACTTTTCCTGATTTCGTCCCTTTAGCCTATTTTCTTACATTTTTGTCCCAGAGCCCTTTTTGGATTTGATTGTTTTTGGTAAAAGAAATTAGTTCTTACATAATAAATGATACTTTATAGAGCAAAATATGCCTCCTTTTGAAGATATTTTTTCTTTCACATAGTATAGCTTGCGGGTCCGTTGGGTAGACGCCCTGCATGCTACAAGGGGTTTCATGCAGACTTGACGGTGTTACGCGAATGTTAGCGCGTACGGTATATCAGATGCCAGGAGTTTCTCTCTTCCGCTTCACTGGCTACCAAAAATGTAAATTAGGATACAACTTCTGCGATTATTTGCGACCTCCTATGGTAAGGATTGGTGAGGACGAATGAACCCCAGTCATTGAGACACGTCAGAAATGAAAATCGTGTTATATGAATTTACGCAAGTAGAAATTTCGCAGCGGCCTCAAATAATAATACTGATAATATTATTATTATTAATAATGATGAGTTTGGTGCTAGCAGGAGAAGAATAAAACTAGAAAATTATGGGAGAAAGTTTACTGTCTTGAACTTTTGATTGCCGTATTCCATATTATTTGGCCTCTAACGAGTACGGACTCAGTGGTAACTGAATGGAGATTTAAGCAGGTTTCTGCTAACTTAAAAACTAAATACAACAATGAAAGAGATGTGAGAGCATTAAAGGACTAACCACTATTTTTCCGTATTCCTTCCAGGCGAAGTAAGTTGCATAGGCGGTATCATTCTGATCCAGGTACTCCAAATAGCCAACAAGCTCCTTCACTGTAGCAAAGTCGTCCACGTGAATGAAGGAGTTTGGTGGGGTAAGAACTTCATACTCCTCCTTTGGTGGTCCATAGACGATAGGGACCATGCCAGTCCTGTTTAAAAGTGGACACGTTGGCGTTTATATCGAGAAACAGAACCTCAGTATCTCCTCTCACCGGGAGAGAGGATGGGGTTAGTGTGAGGTTTAGGAGCAATTTGAACAAAAAAGACTTTTCACTATCAACTGCACACTTTCAAATTCTAGTATTTTACAGAACAGCTGGAAGCGTATAAAGGGATCTACGATCCCAGCAGGATACAGCAGATCAAAGGATACAAGCGACGATTTCCACCCAGCAACGGAAGTTTAGAGTGAAGCGGACTTTCGATTTATCTATCATACTAACTCTTCCTCCGTCTTACTTGGACGGCAAGACAGTGTGGATGTGGCCGGCCGAAGTAGCCTGCAAAACTAAATGGCCCAGCTACGGGCGAATTTGAAACATTACACTTTGGAAATAACTAGTAAGGTAGTATATGGTGAACTATAAGTTCACCGAAAAGTGAAATAGCGGTGAGATATTGGTACATTCGCTGCCTAGAACGAATATTTCCTGCGAGGCAGATATGCGCAGAACAGGGATAACAAATAAAAATTTTGGATAGACAGCTCCAAGTGGACGCAGATATTCTCAATACTGGACTGCTAAATGAATGCCTGAAAGTTGTACAGGGGAGATGAGCAGACTTTATTCGAGATAACAATGAATGAACGAAGGTTAGACCGGCCGCAGAAATGAGGATGTCAGAATCATCTGTGGTAGCTACAGAAAAGTTGGGCCCGTTTCAGGCACTAGATTGTAGACGCCTGAAGTATGTAGGTCGTTCGTTTTATAAAAATATGACGAAAATGTGTATGCTATCCCGGGGCCCCTGTTAGCTGCCTAGGATGGCAAGCACTCTTCTGCTGCCTCTTAAAAGTGCGTCTTTAAGGTCAGGCAAATCTTTGGTCGCACTTTTCGTTTATTCAACGTCTTTCACACCAATGCGAATGGGAGTTCATTGTTTTGGAAGTGTGGTTGTGTTTGTACTTAAATGAAGGTCACATTCTAAGTTTTCCGTAAAAAGTGCATCCCCAGCAGGATATAGAACAAAGTGTGGTGTACTCTAAAGTTCTGTCGAATTGCTTGGATAGCAAGAGAGGACTGTTTTCAGGATTTGGCCATCGGCAATACTTAAGAGCATATGGAACCATCCACAGGACAGTTCATTTGAATGAATTTTCTTCTACAAGCAGAACTCCCCCAAACTTCGAATGTGTAGATTGCTTAGCTGAATATTCCTGCTTTCTAAAAATACACACGAGAAAAGTGGAGAACAGAACCATCGCTAAGGTACTGGAAGAAGTAAAAAGTAAGAAGGGACTCTTCCTCTCTGTCCCTCGAATGCAGCTTTTGCCAATTTTTCTACTTATAAGACTGACTGCGGATGCTCCTACTTGCTTTGAAGCATCCTTTACGCCAGCAACCTACATATTTATGATCAGAAAGCAGGCTTTTGTCAAGTTTTCTGCCAGAGTTTCGGCGGTAAAGTCAACAAGTCATATTATAGTCGTTAGTCAAACCATCTGACCTTTTATCGAATTAAAAATTACGTCGTAGGGTATAACAAGAATACTGCATCTTAACTTTACACACACAATAAATCGTATCCTTCCTTACTCGTACGCAGGTACCAGAGCCGGACGTTGCCTGTCTAGGTTTAACCCACTACTGCTAAAGACTTTTTTAAATTCATTCAACAGGTGGACACGCTATAGCTTTTACAGCGTTTCTTAAACAGGACACAGATCCTGAAATGCTAAGCATTTTAAAAACTGCCTTATAAATTTTCTTGGGTGAAATTTTACTACATCGAACTTGCACCAGAATATGCGGTTTGATCGAAGACAATCATTGATCCAATCTTACTTTAGCAATTTTTTTTATCAGCAGGCACCTTTGAGGTGGTGTTTTAATTAAACTTCAAAATCGATTCCTATTTATCTGTGCACTACCGAAGAGAGTCGCAGTTAACCTTTTTAGCCAATAAAATCAATGTCATATTTGCTGATTTTTAAGGGTTTGTCAGTACTTGTGGACTCGGTTTTGTAGAGGTAGAATCACATAGATATTTCTATGGGGGAGGAATGTATTGAGAGAAGGAAAAAGTAAGGAAGGTGTCTTGCTCTTTGTCCCTTGAATGTGCCACTTATGAGACCATCTCTGCTACTGCTCTTCGGCTATGTCTCTGATGACCAATCGGCGACGGATCTCGAAACGTCAGGCGAATAATAGTATTGCCCCAGCAATCGAGTCTTCTTCTTCTCAATGATTTATATGTCACACCATGCGCAGTTTTATAAGATCATTCGAAAAATTTTGAAGGAAAGTTAACAAGCTAAATTTTTTTACGATGCTAGAAGTATGATAAAACATGCTGCGTTTACGTTGAAGTAAAATTGTTCTAAATTCCATTCATATTCCAAAAATTTCTGTTTATTGTTTAGTCTATAGTAAAAGCCAGCAAGGCGAGTTCTAGAAAATAGCACAGAATAAGAGGATGCAATTGCTGAAACAATAACTATATTAGCATCATGTCCGGGACTCTCGTAGCACCACATCGCCAGGAACCTCTTTTTGGCGGTTGCAATGGACTATGGACTTAAGCGGGAGTCCAAAACATCCGGACAATATACTTTACGTTCCAGCGATCAGAGCTTCTCCTTCTTCTTCTTGATTCTTCTGTTAACCGGAGGTGTATGTGGCCAGCACTCACTGGAACCCGGGTGCTTACAAAAACAAAAAAGATGAATGGTTTAAATATATAACATAATGGACAGCCTACCGATAAGCGTTACTGTAAACCTTTTCCGTTATGTAACCCTCGCAGTTGCTGTTTTCAAAAGCGAGATAGAACTTATATTGCTTTGAAAGCCAGTCAAAACAGTCTCCTTCATTTGGGCACTTCAATGAATCGCTGCCATGACCGTATATATCTACCTGCAAAATCAACGAAAAAAGAGTCAAGGCAAATGAAGCAGACAAGTCGCAACGCAACAATGAATTCACCAATTATTCGATGAGTAGGTGATGATGATGATGATGATGATGATGATGATGATGATGATGATGAGTATGAGTATGAGTATGAGTATGAGTATGAGTATGAGTATGGGTATGGGTATGAGTATGATGGTTCTTCGACCATCAATTCCGATGAAGTATACCATAGGCACCAACAAGTTTGTGCTGTGACGGAAACAGGCAGTTGATCTAAGTGATAACAGATTATGTTATCACCAACCGCACTTTTTACCTTCACCAGGGGTCAAAAAGGCCAGATGGGATGCGGTGTTGGCCGCTGTCTCCACCACAAGCAAGAAACACCGCCTAACTTAGTCTTAAGTGACACTAGACTTTGCGCGGGTACTAACGCACCACCTGCACTCTCTTTATTTCAGTAGGTGTTAGTACAGCCTCAGAGAGGCCGCGAGTGATACAACTACTACTGCTAATGCTAACTAGCAATACAGCCGGGGCTTAGTATTACTGGTACTATTTTGATATAAGTATGAGACAGCGGTGACGCAGATTAAAATTAACGCTGGGATTCATACATGCTTGATCTCAACAACGAGTTTGAATCTGGGCTTAAACAATTCCGAGTAAATACAGGGGTTGCCTTGGTTTCCGTCGTCTCATTCTACTAAGTTAGGGCTTAAATGCTGCTGCTAAATAGCGTATGCCACCGGTAAGACTTCTAATACAAGTAATCATACTTACTAAGACCAGCGGTAGTCTATTCTAGTAATATATACCTATTATTGTATCAATATCTGACATGCCTCAAGCGTGCTAAAATTTTAAACTTCCTAGACTTCCTTCCATAAGTACCTAAGTATATACACTCATTGCCATCCCATAATGTGGTCCATGTGAGCCGTACTTAAAAAATGTCATAGCTGATACCTGATGTCTTCTTCGTTTAAGGGTAAGAAAGATTCTTCTCCACAAACCATCGAACACAGTACCTTTAACAGCAGTTTTATTATGCTGTTTTTTCTCCAAAGAAATGCGGCAAAAGGGAATGACATGGCAACTGGGCAGCCAACTATAGGTTTAGCACATTTCATGTAAAAAAAATATTTCTTAATAAATTGGAAAGCAGTGGAGAGACTTCCACGAAGGCCTTTGAAGTCTTATCTGCCGTCGTAAGGTGGCGATACCTAACTCCAGTGTAGCAGCGGAAATTGCCACCAAACTTGAGTTCCGAACCCGCGTCTCTCCAGTCGAGGGCAAACACCCTTACGATTGAGCCACGAGTCCGCTTTCTTATCAATTTGTGATCGGGAGTATATATAATAGTGGCTTATTGTACACCGATCTGTTTCAGAATTTACCCATCCTGGTTGATACTTTTGCGGATCTTGGAACTCCAAGTGTATATGTTGCAAGGCGAATAGTAATGTTAATTTTTTAGTTTCAGCAACATATTTTAGTAACATTTACAATTTCCCACTACTACAGGGTGTCCCAAAAAATTTATACACACTTTAAATGACTGTCAACTTGGTGATTACCATAACTTTATTATTTGAAAAATGCAAAATATTCACAAGTACCATTTCATTTTTTTCACTGCATTTTCTCAAACTGATATCCATTTCTGCATTTTCTGTGCATTATTCTAAATACAACTCGCAAAACTGTACTCTTTGGTCTAGATCATTGACATTTAGAGCATGGCCATATCTTGGGATATAGCTTTTCCGATGGCTTATTTGCGTAATATGATGCAGTAAAAAAATTATACTTGTGAATATTTTTACACTTTCGAAAAAATGAAATTATAGTTAACACCAGTTATTTAAACACACAGTTATTTAAAATGCGTAAACATTTTTCTGCGACACCCTGTATATATATACTCCCGATCACCCACCGATAAGACGGCGGACTAGTGGCTTAACGGATAGGGCGTTTGCCCCCAGCCGGAGAGACGCGCGTTCGGAACTTGAATGTGGAAGCAATTTCTGCTGCTACACCGGAGTTGGTTATCTCCACCTGACGGCGGCAAATAAGCCAGAAAAGGCCTTCGTGGAAGTCCCTTTTGTTTGTCGGTAATATATAGCAAAGAAATATGTTACTAAAAACTTAACAAGCAACATTACCATTCACCCTGCAACGTATACACTTAAAATATAAGATTCGCAAAGGCATCTACCAGGATTGATACATCCTCAAACAGATCGGTGAACGGTTATACACTACGAAGTATAATGTTGAAACTGATCTGCTCAAGAAAATATATTTGGAATTATTTAAACCAGTACCGCCAAATTGTAACATTGGCAATAGAAATAATACGTTATTCGCAATACGTTCGTTGTAAAGTGGCCATTTTCAAAATACCGTTAGTTATAAGTTGCCTTCAGGGGAATAGGTAAAATGGAAAATATCATTTCCTTGCAGTTAGCAAATGCAAACGTGCTCAGCTGGGAAGACGGAACTCTTCACATTTTAATAAAAATTTTCGAATTGACAATTCAATAGTGATAACTTTAATATTTCGCATTTAAAAAACACGTACTTATGGATTTTTTTTAGATGAAGCATAGTTTAAACAAATTTAATGCCCAGCCGCTAATTTCGAAAATAGGGGCAAGGCAAGCGACAAGCATCCCATTACCAAACGACTGAAAATCCATGATTAGGAGTAGTGAGGAAGGAAAAGGTGTGCGATAATTGTTGATTTATCATCAGGTGATGGTAATGATTATGTAAGATAACAGATAAAAACCTATCAAAAATTTCTGAGTTCATTTTATGCACAATACATGGCATTATCACCAAAGAAGTTATCATTAAAAATAGACATAATGAAATACAAGTATCAACAAATGAACATGCACATGCATTATAAAAAATAAATCCTTATAATGCATCTTCCACCCATCAAGTCATTAGCATTCTTATTGATTAAACGCAAGTGGTTCATGGCTCCTAGCAGGAATCGAAGTTAATTATGCAACCGGAAACATTCAAATGTTATTCAATCTGACGGCAGGACTGTGCTTTAAAGCATTTTTTGCCTCTGACTTGTAACAGTTATTAAATTTCACACTTCCAGTTACCAAACTTTTCCTTCTTTTCGTTAAATTCCACCAATATAAGATCGCATTTTTCTTGTTTGTTAAACTCCACCAATATAAGTTTGAAATTCCATCAAGAGGTATCAGTTGCCTAAGGAATTTATTTTGATTAAGTTGATTCTATTAAGTACACATAAACAAATATAAGTTCTTTTATTTAATATACTTTGATAACTTTCACCATATTTAAAAATTCACTTAGACTCGCTGACCAAGAATAAAATGCTTAACCGCAAATAATGCACCACAGTTGGGCGGGTGGAATAGAAATTAAGGTGGTCCAACAACACAGTTCTGCCAGTGTATCTAAAGGCAACGAAAATAAACCCAAACATCACCAGCACTCTTCGGCAAGTAGGTAACTTTGTAGCTTTAGCCAGGTTCCCACGCACATCTTTATTCAGGTTTGTTAGTTTCTGATGTGCTCATCGTGTACTCCTTCGGATTTAAGCCGCTTGCACTCTCCACACAATGGAGTGTGCAAACGACTTATTTCTTAGATTACAACTAGCCATGCTGATAGGTCATATGCCTTAAATTTTAATATTTGAGCCCAGTAACTTTAATAATTATTTTACCAAGCTTTTTGCACTAACTAAAAGTCCTATTGCGAATATCATTAAATATTTAAAGCGAGTATACGTTCCATTTTGATAAATTCCCTTGAGGTCTCTACATTTATATCGTATTTAACTAGAGAACATATAGTTTATTACGATATAAAGAAACAAGCTTCAAGGTAATTTATCAAAAACAAACCTATGCTCGCCAGTTAACCCTTTAAAATTATAATTTTTAATCTTGAGGATCAACCTATGCTGACCAATGAAAAACAGAGGAACACTGCTTAACATTCAAAGCGTGTCGGAGCTTAGTTTTTTCTCCGTTTTACTGTTTTGCAGTGTCTCAGTCGAATAAGTGTGGGACTTCCTTACATGCATGTGTTTACTAATGGCTTTAGCGAGTTCCCTTCTTCTGTTAGTTGCCTCATGTTTGGAGACTGCCCAGGCTATTTTCTTTGTGCGCTGTGAATGATGCTTCGGAAGGAGCTTGAGGGAATTCTTTGATTTCATATGCAACTTGGCGGCTCTTGAGAGTAAACACTCCGGTTTCTCGTTGGCCCAGTAGTAACCGTAGAAGAAGGTCACATCGGCAAATGTGTGATGAGTGATAAACATTGAAATCTGAAAAAGATTACAGAAGCAGGTTAGCAAGTGGCATATAGAATAAGAAGAAGAGAACAGACAAAATCAGAGGTGTTTTGGTTGACGCTATTATTATCAGTAAGGTGGAAAGAAAAGCAGAATTCGTTTAAGTTAAATACTACCAATATCCCGCCATTTGTGCTTATTAGTTAACAAAGTTACTTGCTATAAAGTCTCTGCAAATCCATGGCAACAAAACGGTAGTTATCTTTAATACGCATAGCACACTGAAAATAATGAGTAACGTGGACAGACAGTGATGTTTTTCAGTATCGGCTAGCACGTCACTTAATTCATGTACCTGGCAGTCTACGTTAATGGTTAAGTGAGCACTAATGGAATTCACTAATCCCGTTCCGGTTGGTCGTTCGTAAACGATTTTCAAAATCTTTCGACCTAAACCGGACGGAAAACGACCTCATGGCACAATGGTAAGAGCGTTCGACTCTGATCGAAAAGGAGTCGTGAGTTCGAGCTTCGAGTGGTGCACCACTTGGGGTTGAGTATGATTGGCTGCTGACGGCTAATAAGCCAAAAATTGCCAGCCCAATCTCTTTTGTCTTTTCAAGCAATACTATAGGCAATTTTAGCCAAAACCAGAGACATTTTTGGTTGATGCTTTTATTATAAGTAATGTGAGAAGGATAACATAATTTATTTTCGGTATGATCATTAATATCCACACGCATTTCTATTAATCTGCTTAGTACAACTTCGAAATAAAAACTCAGAGTAAGCTGCTAATTTTCCCTAAGCACGTTTCTTACTCAAAAATGCAGGATGGATACATAAAAATTATTTAAAATAAAGTCTATGCAAATCAATAAAAAATGGTCATTATTTGGGATATGCATCGCGAACTGTAAGTCATCAGTCAAACCGGTCAGACAGATATGTTTGTGCAGTAATTGATTGCATCTGTATTAATCTTAGGTTAATTTTTGTGCCTGGCTATTCAATCTTCTGGCTCACAAATCCTAAAGACACAAATGGTGTTCACAAGTTAGTCAAGGTAAGAGGCATTTCTCTAAATATTTCAAAGTATAATTCCAAGATAAAATGTTCTTTCCCAATTTTTTTTGAGAGAAGTTTCAATAATATGATGTAAAAGAATTCAACAACCAATCAGTCGTTTAATATAAATCATATTTGTTACAACGAGTGTTACGAGTTGTTACTTAAAAAGATTGCCCTGTTCGGTGTTAAGTGCCTGGCCAATGCAGTGACTACGAAGTGGCTCTATTTTTGACTGCTTTTCTCAAACCAATTATTTTCAATCTACTGAAGAATTTCGGATAGCGCAAATCAATAGCTTCTTAAATGGAAAATTGTCCATTTTGCACAAGTACGCCTTTTTAAAACTGACTTGTCGCGTTCGACGGCTATTCCATATGTTCAAGCATATTACATGATGCCTTTAGGTACGCTTGGGGAAATGTGCCCTATTTTTATATGTTGTTTGCACTTTATGTCACCTTCGAAATAAGTCACCAACACGCTGCTGCAACAATTCGCGCTGGAGCAAGCTTAGAGTTATGCATTTTGGCACGGTGGACTTCAAATCGAAATTTTGGCACGTACTTAAAACATCAAGACTGCCTTCTGTTCTGACCTCCTGAACGTATTTTACAATGTATATCTAAGTGTAATCAAAGTGCGCGAAGGATTTTATTAAACCTAACTTGTCTTCGCCGACAATACTATCCAGCTATGCTACCAGCTGTTACTGCGGTCGAGACCCAAGGCAAAGCAAGACCGATGAGTTCCGTTAGCGGTCAGGTGAAAAATCATAAACAAGACTCAACATGACCTGACCTAAACTGGTGAGGCAAAGATCTCGTGGCTCATAGGTTAGGGCGACTGACTCTGATTCCAACAGCATCGCGCGTTCGAGTTTTGGCTAGGAGCTCCACCGGCGTCTGGGAATGACTGGTTGACGATGACCAATCAGTCAGAAATGGTCATTCAAATTACCCTTGTCATGTTGGACAATACTGTCCGCTTAGGTATTTTATTTCAGTAAATATGAAGTAAAGGTAAGTTCAACCTTAAATTTTAAGCCATTTTAATATGAAATGTCTAGCACTAACTTACCTCAATGGAATGTAGGGCCACACATTTACCAAATAAACAAAATGTCCATTCAATGTAAGCAAGGCTTACTATTACTATCTTATTGCTTATCAATTGTACTCCTTTATCATAAATTTAATTTAAAACGACGCAAAATTTCAATATCTAGTGAACGAGGCCATTGTGTTTACAGAAGTCTTCGGACTTCACGCGTAAAAACAATAAACGGAGATCATAAGCCCTGATTACATTTAAATTTGTAGTTCTGCAATCTGGGTGTACAAAAAGTCTCCTATTTGGTTTTACTCACCTTATTTTTTGCCTCTTCAGTTATTTTCGGTAGTAGATGCAAAGGTTCTCCACTTTCAAAGGCCCAGATAGCCCTTCTGCCGGCTCTAAAGGCTTCCGTGGGAACATCGTTCGTGAATACTGCCAGCCGCGCCCGTGGCAAATCAGACAACTGGTGACTGTATTTGCACTTATATTTGCAGCCGCCTGTGTACACGGGATGATAGAGAATTCGTTTATCGTAGTAGATGAGTGGTATGTTTCTGGGCTGTCTCACTTCTGCCGGCTAAGTTGGAGGGGGGGTGAATGCAAATGATAAATTTTAGTCAAAATCCAGTCAATAACATGAATTTTTCTTTAAGTTTGATTCAGTCAGATGATGATGATGATGAAGAAGAAGAAAGATATGGGAGATATGGATATACTTATGGTAAATGGGTGCTCTATGATAAAGAGGACTTAAATTGCCATTTCTAGCATATTTTCCATCATCAACTGTGCCCACCCGTGAGATAAGGTATAGTTGGCTGATATCGGAAATGGCCATTCTAGTCTCCCTTGACTTTGAGAGTAATGTGTTTGTTAGCGTAAGATATACAGTATCGCAAGTAATGAAAGCAACATGCCAGCTTTTTTGAAAGACTGGTAATCACTCGAATATCAACATTGAACAGGTTTGCAATGCTGATTACCGGGCAGTATAATCTCAAGTTTTTCAGTCACGTTAGACCGCTAACGAAAGACAGATTTTTTAAAAAATGGCTACTTTATTACTGTGCACTTTTATCATGGATTTTGACTGCCTTTCTAAATCTAAATATATTTTATAGCAAACACGCAGGAAAAGTTTCTTTCATATACCCGTTTGGTACAATATAAGACCTTCTTTAAATTTTATCGTAAGAGCAATGACATTTTTCCGTTTTTAAAAGGGTTTCAAAATTGCTGAATAATTTTAAAAAATACCGATTGCTACAACTGAATTCAAGGCTTCCAAACAGGATGCCATGTACATTCTGTTTAAGGAAAAAGTTGTTGCCAGCAGTTTAAGGGAGAATTCGCAGAGTTCTCATATAATTTTGCAATAGATGCGGATCATGCTGTATACATTTTAGGCGAAATTAATAAATTGACGAAGAATACCCGTACAATTGGAAACACATTCATGCGTGCAGATGAGTATAGATCAGCCGTAACTAAAGATTTGTTAGTTCTTCAATGCCACTCCATCAGTAACTTCCTCTCCGCGGTAATTGGGCCAGTGTTCGACTAAAATATCTACGCAACTAGCCAAATTGGCTTATATCACAAACTACTGACCCAACTCTAGTTGAAATTGTTGCTCTGGAATAGGAGTTGCTCGAGAGTAGATGAATAAGTCCTAACTATCGTGTGTATCACTTACAGAAAACTGATTGGCATCTATTCGTCAAATTTGTCATAGCTTCTCGTCAACCCAGTGTGTAAGGAAACCGTACTTAGAAAAGTCGACCATGTTTAACGCGTCTACCCAAACGAAAAGGAGAGTAGCTGCGTGGCAGATCAGACAACTGGTGACTGTATTTGCACTTATATTTGCAGCCACCAATATACACTGGATGATAGAAAATTTTTTTGTAGTAGTAGATGAGTGGTGGGTTTTGGGTTGTCTCACTTCTACCGGCTTAAGTAGGGGGAGGGGTTAATGCAAATAATCAAGGTCACTCCACAACATGCATCACTTTCGTCGGCCTCTGAAGAGGAAGAAGGGGCGATTTCTGGAACCAGGTTGTATTTGAGCTGATGTTTTTAAAGCTCTCTTGTTTTCATCACCTGATACCCGCGTGTCCTAAGAAGCCCCAACATTAAGGGTCAAAATAAGAGGATCCCCAATTCTTCCTCACAATTCCTTATGTGAAGATAGTATCATAGCCGACTGCAAGAATCCTAAAATCGTTCAGGATCGGTGTGGCTCATAGGCCGGAATCAACCATCAGACAGCAGATGACGAGGCCCAAGGACCCGCTATCGTTGACAAAAGAATCAGCTGTGGACTACAACATACCATGCCAAGACGGCAATGGAAGCTATGTTGGTGAAATGGACAGATGCCTTTGCACAAGGTTGTATGAGCATCACTTCTTAATCAACCGCAAGGATAAGCTGTTAAAAGTAGCCAATATTCGAGTCCCAGGAAGCAGTTCAGAAGACGAAGATGCAATCACTATAACAAAAGGTTTATTGCCTGACGTTTCGGATTCCATCGGGAATCCTTAGTCATAGGTAATCGTAAACAGGTCTGAGACATGCGTAGATAAGGGCTGATACATGCACAGATTGCACGGTATTTATAGTTCACAGTGGTCACCCGCATGCGAACTATAATTGTCAGTTACTGTAGCCACCACTGGAGGTCTTAATTGGTACGTCGATTACTCATTAATAGCAATATTGTTCTTGTCCGCGTAGGATGCGGGTTTGGTAATTGCGCGAAAATTATGCCCGGTGTCGTCGGAGTTGTTGTTGCACCCAGTCCTTCCCACGTGACTGATTCTCTTGATCAGGAAATATCTCAGTGCACCGTATGGGAACGCCAAATCGTTGCGCTTTTTAATGGACTGGGGGCCTGAAAACCATGACTCAAGCAGTTCGCGGCTCACGCGGTTGTCCCCTCTTGCGAGGATTTCGGCCTCGGCAAACTTGAAATTATGGTCGGGTCCCGTTGAGTGAGCTGCAACCTGGGAGTTGGCGTCTTTCTTCCTCACCACCGCTGCGTGCTCGGCCATTCGCGTCCGGAGTAATCTCCCAGTTTCCCCGACGTAGTTGCTCTGTCCACAACTACACCAGATCCGGTAAACGACTCCAGCCGTTTCTTGCCGTGGCGGTGGGTCTTTCGGCCTCATGACCCGGCGCCTGATGGTTGCTTCCGGCCTGTGTGCAACTCCAACTCCAAGTGGGGTGAGTAGACGGCTGACTGCTTCCGATACATTATTCACGTATATGGTCTAAGACCACGTAAAGCGGAAGAAACACACGTTTCCCTTTAAGAAAGCGAAGGTAAAAGGCTGAGCCAACGATAAGATGGCCAGATTGCTGCTAGCAAGTTGGTCCTCGACTGGTACACTAAACAGAGACATAGACCTTCATCCCGCCTACCAAGCGCTTCGCAGAAGGCTAGCATCTCCCATGACCGGAGCAATAGGTCAGGCAGAGGAAGATACGCAGGGCCGACAGCCGGCAGCTGCGGGCGAAGGTGATAACGCTCAGGATGCACACAAATGACTTAACGCACCACATGGAAGCGCCCGCGAGGGCGCAAGCAATTCAAACAGCCACAAAAATCGATCACTAAAATCGATTAAAACATGGGCATCAGGCTTCAGGATCACGTTTGTTCACACTTACTGACATCAGCAGGAGAACGGTTACCATGCTCTGACGATGGAAGCGAGAAAGCTTTTGAAACGTTAACTTAAATACAATCTGGTCCCAGAAATAGACCCTTCTTCCGGGGATGGTGAAAGGAATATTATGCATGGACCTCGAATTTTTGCGCATACAAAATACATTTTATTTCATTTCATCATTCCCGGAAGAGAAAGAAGAGGAAGAGACGATTTCTGGGACCAAGGTGTATTTCGACTGATCTTTTAAAAGCCTGCTCAATTCCATCATCAGAGCGTGGTGTCTGTACTCCTGTTCGCGTTAGATGAATGTGTCCGCCCATTAGCCTTGCTTAACGCCCATGTGTCAATCGATTGCACCGATCGATTTCTGTGGTTGTTTGAACTGCTCGTGCCCTCACTGGCGTCTTCACGAGCTGTGCAAAGTTGTCTTTGTGTCTCATGAGCGTTTCCACCATATTTGCTCGTGGCTGCCGGCTGTCGGTACTGCTTATCTCACTCTGCCCAAACTATTGCTCTGTTCTGAGTCGATGTAAGCCTTCGGCGGACCGCTTGGTAGGCATATTTTATTTCAATTCGATTCGTTCTGGTGATGATGAGGGAAAGCATGCCAACATACCAATCCAATTTTGATTTAATTCACGTCGCGCGACGTTGGCTGCGTAAAGGCAGTTCCTTTTGTGTGGGTTCTACTTTCGCAACCGCCGCCAGTTTTTTACAATTGGGTCGATTAAAATATAATTATGGTAGATTGGCGCTCGAAGATAAGGAAGGTTGGAATGTCCATTTCTGGCATATTTGCCATCATCAGCCAGTCACCACCACTGAATTTGGCTACGGCTGACTGATGACGACTGATAAACCGGAAATGGCAATTGTAATGCATTTCTGTCCAGACTATAATTATATTTAGCCAGATAAGTGTTAGACACTCTATTGGGAGGAGTTTCTTTCTGTTCTATTCCACTGGTAACCAGATAAACGGAATAAGACATACGATTGACAACACATTTATGAGGACGCCTGCAGAATGCAAGCCAGGCAGCGAGTTGTCAGTGTCACTGTCTGTTCGCGATAATCTGTCCAATTCTCGGCTTAAATATATGTGTAATAATATCTTCTCCACTTGGCCACGTACAAGGTACATAAATGATTCTGAACGATTGTCAGTTCCATTTACTGAAGACTGCTTGGCAAGGCATTTGTTAGAGTTTTCATAAAATCGCGTCGATCTTATATACATATTTGGAAAATGGGTTGAGTAAACATATCATTTTTGAGGAAAAATCGACGAACAACAAGAATACAAGAGGAACACCTTTTAATGTTCCCCATAACGTCTACGGCTTACGGCTTAACTGAAGTGCTCTTAAATATCCCATTCCACATACTGAGTCCCTACGAAATATTATCGCCTTAAACCTATTTAAAAGAGGATAATTATGCTTAAAACCCTCGTTACTATATCATATGTTAGGGAATTAAATAGGCTACAATTTTGCAACTTAAATAACATGAATAGTCCAATTGATGCTTACATTAAAGGTATAGTTTTCCTCCACCCAGCGATACTGTTCAAAAAACTTTTGGTGCGGTGACAGCTTTCCATCTCCACAGGTCTGCCTTAGGGTTGAGTTTTGCGCATTTGTTTTCCAATGGATGGAAATGTTTTCTGCCCAGAGGAGGAGTCCTAGACACAGAAGACTGAGTCCCGCAATAATAAGGAGCAATCGTTGCTCGTCGCAGCGAAACCTCTTCATCCATGTTTGCACCAGCATTATCACCGGATGGCGTAATGCGGACTTGCTTCCGAATAACTCGGCTCTGTATCCACTGAGGATTAAGCTGTTTGTGTAAGGCAGCTATCACCAATCGGATCCTTTGTTTTGTAAGACTTGCTGCACGCGCTGAGTCCATTGGTTGACGAAAAACACAATTGAGTTTCTGGAAAGATAGTGTTGGTTAAAGTCGCCAACGCAGAGAGGGGTTGGAATTTCAAAGGGGCCGCAAATATAGCATTTCATTTCATTGTTTAAGTTTGTAAAAAAGTGCCTGGTTTGCTAAAATGTGCTGCCTATTTATGATTTGTAGTACGAAAGTCTACGTGTGATTTCTCCGAGTCTATGGGGGGGGGGGGGGGTCTTCAGCGGAAAAACATTTGCGGGAAGGTACAGTTTTGAAGATTCAGTAAACTACGTTTTCATCTCAAGTACAGTAAGATGGAGCTGCATGCAAAATCATGAGGTAATTTGATTTGGCAGTCCGTAATATATTTGGTCACATTAGTTTGATCCACTGAGTAGATTTAATCCCGCAAAAGCGTTTTAGTTAGGAATAGCGCCCTTTTAGTTAAGTTTATTTGAGCTTATATGCATAAATTTTGGCGAATTTGGGAAAAGTCTTATACTGACAGAAGAAATTTTTTATTAATATTCATTAATCGATGTAAGATGTCCAAAATAGGTACAAGGTGAATCCCTTACATATCCCTTACAGAACTGGAAAATGTTGGACAAAATTGTTCAAATGCAAGGGAGGCCTAGTTTAAGGTATCGCATTTTTTCAGAAATAATTAGCGATTTGTGTACTAAAAATTAGATCCAGCTAGCTCGAGAAGTTTTTTTACATAAAATACAGTAACAAAAAAAAATTTTGGGTCGCATTTTCTTTTACCACATCGCTTAGGTTGCACATAAGCAAAATGTAACTGTATGTTGCCGTGAAGGTTTTGTAAAACAGACCTTATTAAATGTAAGCCATAGAGACAGATACTTCTTCATATACTGTACTTTCCGCTTATGCGTTATTTAGAAACGTTACAGACGGAAGAGTAATACTTAAGAAACTATCTTATTATAGATATTGCCACACATTCTGCATTCGCAAACTCCGAACACAGCCTGGAAGTAAAACATTATGGCGAAGAATAATCCAATACAAGGAGAAAGGTGATTTCTTTCATTTTCAGTCAAACTGAATCAATTATCTTCATTTAAGTTAAAAACGTGTCAAAGATCTCAGTTTTCATTTTGGCATTGCGTTAAACGAAATTAATATAAACAGAAATTCTTCAGAAATGGCTAATTGAAGTGCTTTCTTAAGAGGTTACCCATTAGAGAACGTGTTTTTATTTAGCTTAGAAATAACAATATCGACTTTCTGTTGCGGATGTTCTTCTTTCTTGACAATGTGGTTTGTTGTTTTGATGCATTTATAAATATGGTTAAAATGTTCACCTTCATTAGAACTTATATCCAAAAACTCAAGTTTTTGGTCAATGCTCTTGATGTATAGTAGTCGCCAAAAACCATGCAATTTTTATAACTTTGTATAAATTTGATCATTACTCGAATACCAGAGTGAATGCATTTAGGAAGATTTAAAAATAATGATAAACTGCATCAAGCATATTAAGTACTTAAAAAAACTATAGGAATAAGTAAGTGTTTGCAAATAAAACTAAAATTTTCTCGATAATCCCGCGGTTTTGGAGACGTAAAAGAGAGTTATAAATTAGAACAATAAATTAAGATATTGTATTTAGTTTAAAACTTGAAGCAACGACTTTCTATATACAGAAGGAACTTTTATTAAGTCAAGACATTATGTTTACTTTAATCTTACTGGATAAGTATTTATTGAATATCATCAAAAAGTGAGTCATAATTTCTCTTGTTTTTACTGTCTTTATAGATAAATTTATAAATTCTACATCTGTTCGACATTTACACCAAAACCTTTTAAATAACGAAGATATAAAGAGCATTCACCGAAATAACGTGTTTTTTTGATATAAGTTTCAATGAATATGGCAACGCTTTTTATATGCATAAATGCCTCAAAACAGCAAAACACATTGTCGAGGGTAAATCTTGTCCACAGTGGGGTTGTGAAACTACTATTTCTAAGATTGATAAAAAAACTTCCATTAAGAGGAATCCTCTTGGAAAGTGCTTTGATTTGATATTCAGCTAACGAAATTCTGCGTACATTCACTCGTTCCAATAAAATATCACAATGAAATTAGCGAATTTTGCAAATTTATTGAAGTTTTCTGAAGATAAACGATTCAATCTGACTAGCAAATGAAAGAACTTTCTTTTCTCTTTATAAAGAATTACCTTCCGCATGAGTAAATTAGTTTTACATTCAGTTATAAACTGGCGAATTCAAAAAAACTGGCCATGTACAATGCCATTGTACGAAATATTCATTATTCTTTCATCTGCTCCGTTTCTAAAAAACGCAAAAGGTGAGCGTAAAGTACACAAAAAAGTATATTTTTATACCACTCAAATTCAATTAGACCTTCTTTGTCCCTAATTCGCATTAGCATGTTGGATATTTTGTTTATGTTTCAAGGTTAAAAAGTGAATTATTTATGCATGCAAGCAAACGCTTCATTTACGGCATTTTGTCCAAAAAAACTTCACAGGATAGCTAAACATAATTTTTAAAATGCAAATCTGCAATGTCAATGCAAACAAATTTGATTCCTTCAACTTGGCTTCACTTGAATCTGAACAATTTTCGACAAACTTTTCCAGTTCTGGAAGGGATATCTTTTATACCTATTTCACTTATTTTGGAGTTCCTTCTTAGTATTATCAACACTAACGAGCAGTTCGGTTCTCTCTTGCATAATAGCAAAGGAAATTCCTTCGAGATGAGACTACTCCCAATTTCCCCAAAATTAATGGCCATTTATCTTAATAAACCTAACTAAAATGACGATTTAACTAAGTAAAAGGCTTTTGCGGAATTCAATAAACTAAATGAATTAAAATAGTGGTACTAAATATACACTAAAATGCCAGGTCGAATTTCATAATTTACGTTGCATAGTCATTGGCGACTACTGTATACCTCATTTTAAACGTTTTGATGTGAACGTGGATCGTAATCTCGATTGGTAGATGAACACATGAAGACACTGAATCCATTCGAAAATATACCGGAAATATACATTTAGCCATTCATTAACGGTAATATTTTTAAAATATTTTGACTTTAGAAAAATTGCTTGATATATAACGAAAGTGATTAGAATATGTTTTCAAGTTAAGAAAATATTTGCACTTATTGTTCTTATTTATAGCTTTTTTATTGCGTCTCGAAAATTGCAGATCATCGAGAAAATGTAATTCTTCGCAACAAACACTTAGTACTTCCTGTACTTCTGTTAAGTACTAAATGTGCTTATGGCGACAAATTCGTCCAAACCCCTAATCGAATTGGAATTTTACAAATCTACGTAGTGGAATATGTCGTTGGCAATTCATCATCGGGCCTGCACAATTGCATTGACAATAATAATAGGCGAGTTGGACAGGGATTACTCATGGTCTTCACACCGCCCATACGGCCAAATCTACCAGTAGAGGTTATAAGACTGGGGCAGAGAGGAAATCAAATAGGCTGTGAATAGTGTTCATGGGTTGGGTACGGGGAGTGAAAATCACGATCACTTGCACAGACTGAAGGACTGTTACCAGGAGTTGCGGGCAACAGGCGATTGGCACCGGGCGTTTACGTTGGCCAAGGAAAAGAAAACGCCTGCATTAGCGTCCTTTTGAAATTACAGGACTATTTTTAATAGCTTTATAGCATTTGTATCAGCTGTTGCTACCGCACATTGGTAAAGGCCCTCAGAGAAGTTGGCTGATGTACAGTAGACAACCAGAGAGGGTTTGTTAGGACCGAGTCCGTAATTCATAAGGACAAAGTGTGCAAGGATGGAAAAGAAGATCGGTATACTTTTCTTTTTATTAAGCCAGGCCATTTTGTGTTTATTACCCTCTTTTCGCAGACAATTGTGGTTAATTCAGATGCTCTGAAATTAACTAAGTTCTTTTTATTAAGACAACGTTTAATCTGAGCAATTGGGCCTTAAAATGATCAACCTAGCTCCCAGAACCCCATGGTTTACAGCCTTAATGGCATCCAACTGCAAGAAGTGGACTCGCAGGAAGATCTGGGAGCATGGATCTCTACCTCTCTGAAGCCATCGCCGCACTGCGCAAAAGTATCCAAGTCTGCGATGTCCGTCCTGTATCTTGTCAAAAGGGCTTTCTGTGCCTTCGATAACGACTGCTTTGCTAAGGTCTTTGGAACATTTGTGTGCCCGAAGTTGGAGTTCGCAATCCCAAGCATGGAAACCTTGGACTGCGAAAGACCTTAATTTCCTCGAGAAGGTCCAAGGTGATCTGATACAAACATTTCCTTTAATGCGTGGGCAGGACTGTTGTCTTCTACCTGGCGACTTCTTCGAGTAAGCAACAACGACAAACTTGAGAGGGAATCTCTTTAAACTACGCAAGTTCTTCTTTGGTAATAGAGTAGTTGAATTTTGGAATGCTTTCCCCGAGGATATTGTTATGTCCTCATCTGTGGATACATTCAAGAGAAAGCTAGACGTGCATAGCCAAAACGTCCTCTGAAATTAGCATTAGTGAGAATTAAATAATAACGAAGAATGACTGATGTCGTATCCATTGAACCTTGTGGTCTTGGGCTACGCAGCTCTGTAAATCTCTTCCCAATTCAGGCATGGAATGCTCTGCCAGCGGACATTGCCATGTCGCCATCAGTGGGACACGTTTAAGACAGGTTTAACGTTTGAATTAGTCCTTATGGCTACTACGTCCTTGGAAATAAACTGCCGGTTACCGAAAGAACTTTGCGGCATAATCACATTTTAAAAGAACCTATTAGTCGCTACTTTTTCAATAACATGTTTGCATAGGAAAATAACCGACTACCTCTTTTCTGCCAGTTAGTCGGCAGATTCGGTTTCCAGCAAGAATGCACGATGGGCGCGTCTCCGCCACTCGGTAACATTCGCGTGACCTCCGCAATCTTTTCCTCGTGGGACCACGATGGGCTCCTCGTGATATGCTTCAAATACTCCTAGCACAGGCGGTCTGATTCGAATATACTCTGCACCCCCCCCCCCCACCTCCACCCCCCACCCCCACCGACAGTTTTTCTCCTTCAATCTCTCAAATGACATTCAATCTCCTATACTGTCTGAACCATGCCTAAGGGGTTTTTTCATTGTCTGCCCTCCCTTAGCCAATTGAAATTACTGACAACGCCACTATTCTGAAAAGTTCTGCTGATCAAATGCATTGAAAAACTGTCCTGTACCAATAGGGAATTCAAAGATATTTACCTATATTTCCCTCAATAAAACCTGACCTGACCTATTTTCATCATTGCGTAACCAGGCCCACGTACCCTCCTTTCCAGGCGCCTCGTTGTTCGGCAAATGTATCCTGCTCCAAAGGAACAAGTGCAAGAGCTTTGGCCTTCAATGGGAGTTGGTACTTACCTCCCAATCGTAGGAAAAGAGGGTTCGTGAGGAGCACCCGTAAGTTCGCCGCTAGGAAAGCGTTTGTGATTGCAGTCCTTAAGCGTCGTTTGACCAGCTCGCTGGTGCATCGCCTATGAAAGGCAGTCTTATGAACACGTCTTTCTTTTCTGCAGTTAAGGTGACAGGCTTTTTGGCGTGTTTACCAATATTTCGGAGGATGAACCTCTGTGGGTATCCATTTTCTTTAAGAGTCTACTGCAGCGGTTGGAGTTCTGCTTTGACAGTTTCACGAGAACAGATCTGTTGTACTCTAGCCGCCAATCTCTGGACTAGATTTCGTTTTAATTTAGGGGGACAAAACTATGAAAGTTTGTGCATTGTCCCGTCCAGATTTTCCTTCGGAAGACTCTACGCAGGATGGATCCATCATCTTACCTTCGCAGGAGGACATCAAGAAACGCTATTTCATCGTCTTTCTCCGTCTCTACAGTAAATGTGAGAGATGTATGTGCGTTGTATAATACTCTTGCAGTCAAAACGCTAGAGGTTAAAATTTTTGATTGGTTCACGTTCACGCCAGTTTATTGAAGCATTTCTGCGCACGTCCTTTGCATTATGACGTGCGGCCCTCGCACAACACATACATGTGTATTGATTTCATTTATGGGGCTCTCTATACGTCATTGTGGATACATTTAGTGATTCATGAAATAAAGCATTATGTATATTACCCATCTTGTCATGTACGCTCAAAATAGCTCTCGTGGAGTCATAACCGTATTCCTTAGAAGTGTGTGCTTCCAAAAGAATTTGCAACTCTTTCAAACTTTAGCATCCATGCTCTACATCCCGACTTCTGACTCCAGTTCCCATTGTGTCACCTCGTTGACGTGGACCTCGGTTATACGGGCTGAAAGGATTTTGAATTAGGTTGAAGAAAGATGTCACTTGGACGGGTGTGGAACTGGCCAACCGCAACCGTACATTTGAATTTGATGGCGGCTCTTTGATTTCTGTTAGTAAGTTCTCAATTTATATCATTATTAATTATTCCTTGTTGATATTGCCAGGACTAATTCATTTTTAGGCATTTAACTTCAGATATAAGGGATGCATATATTGCGAGCCAATTAATAGCTCACTACCCATTAAAATTGAGCGCATCTGAGACCTAATTAAGTTTCCACTTTTTTTAAAAAACATACTTTTCGCATTTGGGATTCACGCCCATTAGGCCATTTATGATATGTTGATGTTTTGAGAAATTAAAGTATAAAGACTATGTGCACTTGAGACTGGACAGGGTTTTCATTTCAGATGTTTTCTAAATGCCTAAATGTTTATAAACAATTGATGATATAGTAATTTTAATCATAGGTTCAAGTGCCTGCTCTGGGATGCACACGAAGCAGTTATAAAATATGCAGGCAAATCAGGCCATTGCAAACGTGATCATTTACGCAACTGCAGGCGAAAGGCGAGATGCCGGTTAGTTCAGAAAAGTAAACACGAACGACAAATCACTTGTTTTAAGTATGAGAATCGCATGCAGGATCATTAATCAATGTGATGTCAGTAGGCATGAGTCAATGGGTGATACCAGACAAACAGAACAGACAGTCAAATAAATTGATCAGGCATTGCTCAGAGGTTCTAGGAGTTTGAATGCGAGTTGAAGCATTTCAAGGAGTAAAGTGTGTGCAAAACGGGGGTGGCATTCTGCGAGAATGTTCTGGGCAAGCCATTGAGAGCTCATCCCGGTGACTGTCTGCATACCACGGAACACATGACGAGGAGACCGTTCCGTCCAGGTTTTCTTTCGGAAGACCCTGCGTAGGAAAGATTCATCATCTTGCCTTCGCAGAAAGGCAAGAAGGGCAGAAACGAAGGGAGAGAGGAATCAAATTCGTTAATTAGTTTATTTAGTGAGTGGATGCTGCTATAAACGCAATCTTCAAATTTGTATCTATGAAAAGATGCTTCAGACTTTAAATAAATTCACGCACAAGTTTTCGTCCCTACGACTACCCTGCTATGGCGTGGTCAGTAAATGGCGTCGGAATCGATGGATGAACTGTTGGTTGCAATGACAACGCCTACTACACAAGTAACTTGCCACCTTCCTATACACCGTGGTTTGGCGTTACATTTTTAGAGGCTTCTATGCGTATCAGGGCACAGTTTGCGTTATGGGAATACACACATGAACAAAAATGCCATGCTAACGATTCGCCGCCCACCTCCTTGAAACTAGATTGACACCTCGATAGGTTTTAAAGCTCAGATGGTTAACCCTAACAGCTACAATCTTCCTGGCCCGGTTTCTTAGGAGATAGTAGAGAAAAGTCTTGGGAAGGTCAGAGTAGTAGGAACGATATATTGTGTACAGAAGAGTGGGACGATAGTTGCCACTCGGTCCGGCCGTGAAGGCCCGTGAGCGGGCGTCTCGCTCAGAGTCGATTCCCAAGTGCCCGTAGGTGCACAAATTGTCCGAGGACTGGACAGCGCTTAAGGGAAGCTGATTGGCCACGCGCGCTTCGTGACGCTGATAGGTCGACCAGTTTGGGGCGCTTCTATGCGCCCAGTTCGTGTGAGGGCAAAGGTCTCGCGTCGGTACGGACATGCGACATCCCGCTGGGAAAGGCGCGACTGAGCAACCAAGATTGTCCCTACCAGAGCACGTCATGCCAACGATTCGCTGCCCATCTACTTCAAATTAGCTGGACACCTTCTCCAGGTAGGCGAGGGTGGAGGGAGAGTACGGCAGCGAAAGCGCAGTTCTATAAGTGCTTTAAACTTATTCACATGCCAATAGTCATCCTCGCACCCATAAAAATGGCAACAATGGAGAAGGTTTCGTAGCACGCCCGGGCAAGATCTCATGCCCTGCCAATGATCCGCCTCCGATCTTCTTGAACCTGGCCTGACACCTGTCCCGGAAGAAAAGGGACAGTGGAGTAGGGGCAGCGCAAATATAGTTTGACTTTAAATTAATTTCCGCACAATTTGTAGTACCTACGCCTACCCTGCTATGGCGAAGTCAGTGGACAGCGTCGGAATCGATGGGTGAACTGTTGGTTGCAATAACAATGTATGCTACGTAAGTGACTTTTCACCTTCCTGTAAACCGCGGTTTTGCGTTCTTTTTTAGAGGCTTCTATATTTATCTACACCGCGGAATTCAAATTCGTGTTTTGCCTCGCCTTTATCTTTAAGCTACAGATCTCACGACAGTTCGACCGTCGATCACGACAATAGCCAGCACGATCTTCTGCCGTGGTTTCTTGATTTCTTTTGCGAGATAGGCAGAAAATATAAACAATGTGTCATAGATTCATACGCCTTTTAAAGGCTTCGCTTGTGTGGGTTATTCTTTGTGAAAGTCTGTGTGACTCTTCCTCAAATATCAGCGAAATTATTAATGCTAGAAATGAACAGTACATATAAAAAGTACACTCCTAACTTTAATACCCTAGTAGTAATACGAGCTCGTTTCGAGTTCGCTTATTCGAAAAATCAAGCTCCAATCGAGCTATTTGGCCCCCTGTTCGAGCTTGAAAAATCAAGATCCAAACGAGCTCGCGTTATCGCGCTTGCAGCTTGAAAAATCAAATTTCATTTTTCATCTGGACATTTTTTGAGGACTGTTTGTTTAGAACAATGTATAAACTAATGTTTAAAAAGGGGTTAAAAATATAAGGGTACAAAAATAATAAAACGCGCCCTTTGGCCGGTGTTGATAATTCTTGGCTACCAAAACGCAGCACTGTAGAGTTCATGGACGACGCTGGTAGTTCGTACGGCCCTGACGTATCGTCGTCATCATGATTTCGGGGTATATCTAAAAGAAAGAAATTAGGAAATTAGTACGTTGATAAATAAACGTAACGTTGCAGCCAGTGACAAAGTTAAGGGGATAAGTGGACTTGCTAATTCGGCTCGTAGACTGCGATTACCGCCCAGGATGCCGCTGATGCCGATCATGAGCACGCTTGAGGACAAGTTTTAATGCCTTACGTATCTCCGTCCTGTCAACATTGACAAGACGGCACCACTGTTTTAGTGCCTTTGCGTTGAAGATTGTCATAGCAGAGAAGGTATGTTCTTACCAGCGACAATTGAATACGGATACGAGTCTTGGAATGATGTTTGGTGTACCAAGCGCCCATGAAAACTTACCCAATCTGTCACTTCATCGGCAAAAGGAGCCCTGAAAACCCAATCGGTAGTCAATGCTCAATTTGACGTAAACCTTCATGATAACCGCGCAATGCACGTCGTTATAACGTTCCCTTTGATGGGGGCTTCCATGTGCCGGAGAAAACAGCAAAATAAACACGTTTACCGGATTTGCAGATGATAGATCGTCTTGGCTCCATCACAGGCTAGCCTGCGTTCATTATTAAGGCAAGATATCGGATGCTTAATGCGTAGCCGATTAGACCCCGGATGACCCGAAAGTCAAGGTATTCGTTGATACAACTACGTACACGAGGTAACTTTTGCAGAATACATTTGCGCGAATACATTTCGAGAGCGCTTTTCAGCTGGTTCCGCTCCGTGCATGTATAACGAAATATTTAGAGAACACATCAATTTGAATTTACAAAAAATCGATAAAAGCAAGGTTGTGTCAACGTGGCAAGTGGTCAATAGTTATGTCAACTGTTGAACTTGGGAATAAAAGTAGGGAGGGGAATTAACAAAATAAAGTGCGGTATGTATTTACCAGGGCAAATTAAGATTAACTACATTGTCTAGTTGCTTACATAGGTCGAGTTTCTCCCGCCGCATGTAGGATACTTCCATGTAACGTAAGGTCCGGTTTGTTCGTGCTCGAACAAGAACGCGGAAAGAGTGTTAGTGTCAACCGAACAACCACTGTCTAATAGGTGTTTTTCAAAAGATGATCGTGGTAGTTTGTTCTCTTGTTTTAAAAGCCAAGCAGGCAAATGTTCAGCAGCCCTGGTTGTCAATTGCCTTTGCGTACGGCCAATTTACTTGCATCCGCAAGTGCAGATTTATTCATATAGACAGTTTGAGGTGGCGTGCAACGGCAAGGCTTCCTTTGGCCGGTTAATTGAGAGGCTTATAGTTGGAGTGAGGAAAACAGGTTCGGCTGCATAGTAAGTTCTCTGGTAATATGCGCGAATATTCGGGGTCCAGATATAATATCGTGCTCATCATCCCCGGACGAGGAAGAAGAAGAGGGGCAAGTGCTGGGACCAAATTGTATTCTTGCTGACGTTTCAAAAACATGCTCGTTTTCATCATCAGAGCGTGCTGCCTAATCTTCCACCGGCCTTGAATTAATGCGCCTTGCCACGAGCCGGGTGCTGTACCCATGTGTGATGCCCGTGAACTCGTTGACTATTGATCGGCGTCATCCTCTCCACTGTTATCGGCGCTGCGTCGGCCTGTCCCTCCGACTCCGACGCCCCCGCGTTCACGTCCTCGTGTGCGCCTGCGTCGGCCTCTCCCTCGTTCGCGGTCTCATAGTTGCACTCGTGAGAACCCATCTCACGCCGGTCATGTGACTCGCACCGGTTGCCAATTCCACTCATGGTGGCGGACTGTCGGTTTTCTGTGTCACCACTCTCCAGCCACTCTCCCGTCATAGCAGAAGAATGACCCGGGCACTTATCCAGGATTGTCATTTGCGGCTGCAGAAATATCATGGCGTCTTGAACCACATTATTCCGAAGTGCTCAGAGATGTTAGGAGAGAATGGCTTTTTACTACTGGAGCGAGTGATCGTCAATCGAGCCAGAGAACTACGATCCAGACGAGACAAGGAGTTGGCAGTTAAATTCCAAAAACTATTGCCCATTGTGCAGGATCGCGAGGAGACATTTGTCCACAATTTATCCTCCAAAGAACTAACACCCGTGCAGTTACAAGTGCTCAAGCGTGCAGCATGCTTCAACACCGCGGATGCGGATCCGGTTGATCTTTTGGCTACCTTTGAGTCAGTCCTCAAAACCTCCCAGGAGCCGGACGATACGAAGCACCTCATCCGACAACAGGTTACGTCCTTACTATTGACACATAAATCCCGGGCGTCAATCCCGAGGGCGGAGCAGGACGCCATCAAGGCACTGAATGCTGACAGGAGCATCGTAGTAGTGCCAGCGGCAAGGGGCGCTCCACAGTGGTACTTGATAAGTCTGAATACCTCCAAAAGGCCAACGTTCTGCTCGATGACCAAAATGCCTACCGCCAGTGCGATTGAGATCCTATTAAGAAGATGGTGACACATATCAACACAACACTCGTGGGACTAGAGAATAACGGTGCCATTTCAAAAATCGAACGACTAAATATCAAATCAAGTGATTCAGCCATGGCAAGATTCTATGGACTGCCAAAAGTGCACAAGCCCGGTGCTCCACTTCGGCCCATTGTTTCTTTACGGGGAACACCAACATTCAATCTGTTGAAATGGATGTTTCGGCGTCTGAACTGTCTCACATCAGGCTCCGACACAACTGTACGCTCGGCCGTACATTTCTTGGAAAGACTTAACGGGCTACGCCTCAATGCAGACGAAGTCATGGTATCGTTTGATGTTACCTCACTCTTCACATCAATCCCTCAGACTCCTGCGATTGATACTGTGAGTGATCTACTTGAGAGCCGATATGAGGAGGGAACTAATAAACCTACACGTGTGCATCTCATCCAGCTGCTCAAGTTCTGCCTCAACACGCATTTTACCTTTGAAGGCACAGTGTACGAACAAATCAAAGGGACTCCGATGGGTTCGCCGCTATCTGGTTTCCTTGCTGAGGCGGTTCTTCAAAAGTTAGAGACACTGGTGTTTACGAACCATAGACCAGTATTTTGGGCGCGGTACGTAGACGATACCTTCGTTTTCCTCAAGCGTGAAATGGTCTCTGAATTTCACACGATGCTGAACTCCATTTTTGCCGATATTTAGTTTACAACAGAGGCTGAGCGCAACAATCAACTTGCGTTCCTTGACGTCTTGGTCCACCGCAAAACCGACGGGAGCCTAAAGACGACGGTATACCGAAAGGCAAACGATACACGTCAGGTACTCAGTTACCAAAGTAACCATCCGCTGAGCCACAAACGCAGCTGTGTGCGAACGCTTTACAAAAGGGCAGAAACACATTGCAACGAGGCAGGTGACAAAGCGGCTGAACTTAAATATCTTCGACGGATGTTCATCTCTAACGGTTACCCTCGCAACTTCCTAGAACGCAGCAGACAACCGAAACGAGCTGCAAGACTGGTGGCGGAACAACCGACATTATGGAGAGTAATGCCATACATGGAGAATGTTTCTGAAGCAATCGCTCGTCTGTTACAATCACTGGGTATCGGCGTAGCCCACAGACCCGAGGCAACAATAAGACGACTGGTCATGAGACCAAAGGCCCCTCTGTCCCGCGGAGAAACAGCAAACTTCGTCAATCGCATCCAGTGTAGGTCCTGTGAGGCCACTTACATTGTGGAGACCGGAAAGCGACTACAGACGCGTATGAGCGAGCACGAAAGGGCAGTCGACAGGATGGATTCACGTTCGTTGGTGGCGGAACATTGTTCGGCTCCTGGACACACCTTCGCTTTTGATGACGCTGAAATCCTACCCCGAGGTAGTGACCGGACAACCAGAGAAACACTTAGAGCATGGCACACTGCACCAAATTCCATCAACCGATGTACGATTCTCCCGGCGGCTTACCAGGCGTTACGCGTGGGGCTCAATCAACGAAATCGCCGGCAGGAAGTCAGACGGGTCGCGACGACTAGCAACCCCACATCAGGCCAGAATACAGGCGTCCGGGAACCTACCCCAGACAACAATGCAGCCGTCAGCGACGCCGCGGGCAACGTGAACCAACAAGACCTCCTGTCGGGCTTGAACGCAGTTGCACATGACAACGGTCTCTGCATAAACACTGATGGCGGAATTCGATATTCCGCCGGCGGGACGAACACGGTAAAGTGCCAGCGGGGTAAGCCAGCAGGACATGCGGCACCGACGCAATCGATGCAGACGCGAGCAATGACCGCTGGCAGGCAAACACTGCCCTCCCCCTCCGACGAGGTGTTGGCAAGAAACCCTGGTCAGCAGGACGATGACGGAGCTCCAGCCCCAC
>JAYGXS010000005.1:60690853-60702341 GCA_036362985.1 Ligula intestinalis
CCCCCCCCCCCAAATAACGTGTGACTGGGGCAAGACTTGACCAATGAAAATTATTTTTCTCTAAGAGGGTAATCCAAGCATGGAATGCCCTTCCTGCGGATGTTGTCACATCCCATTCCGTGTATGCATTTTAAGCAAACCTAGACCGAGTTAATGAGTATCGTCGCGATTAAGTATATTAACTCCAATTACTGAAGTGTTCCGAATCCAAAAATTGAAGCGCTCTAAATCCGAAGACTGAAATCCTAGAAATGCTATAAATATATACTAATAGTAATTTTAAAGTAGTAGCATTATTATTAGTCGTATTTAACCAAATGCGTTAAGACATTGCTTAGCTCCGACGTCTCTGCTCATTATGTGAACTGCGCTGATCACATCTCAGGTCGCATCTACCGCACATATGGTCCTAGGCTACGCGGCCCTGTCACACCCATTCTCGTATCGACTGACTGATGACGACGTGGTGGGTTCCTCGGCTCTTGGCACAGCAAAGGCGTATTATGGTCGTATCTCCGGTTTTTCAGGACGTTCTCGTGACTCCGAGGTCTACTCCTCGTATGGTCCTTCGGATGTAGATATTACTCGTCATGGACGCCATGGCTGCCGTCTACATTCACAGAAGCATCATGCCCCTATCATTCACATACTTCCCCCACGAGCGACAGTTTTTCTCCTTAAAACCACAAATGACATTCCATTTTGAATTATGAGCCAGCCTCAGGAGTTTTTTCACTGTCTGCTCTTCTTCCTCAGTTACACTGCTGGCTCGTGTAAACTGAGTGTGAGTTTATAACTTGAAACAAGCGAGTAGTCGTTTGAAATTGTGTTAATGACTTTTTTGGAATATTCGGCTATGCCAATGCATTTCTTAAATCCTATGTACCAAGAGGCAGTTAAAAGGCGTTTGCCTATATTCCCTTTGATAAATTTGACTTGACTTGACTTGACTGTGGAAGGTTGTTTCACTTTTGTATGACACGTTGTGTGAAGAATTCAGGGCGGAGGTTAAGCCTGGACATTTTCGTGCGCAGCTTCATTGTGTGCCCACGGAGATGAGGCGAAAGTTGCCCCTGAAACATGTCTTTAACCCGTAATCCTTTCTTAAGACTGTTTATTATCTTTTAAACTAGGATAAGATCCCCTCTTTGTTGCCTGTAATGCAGAGGAAATAAATTGAGGGATGCCAGTCTATCTATGTAAGTGTGGTTCTTTAAACCTCGTACTAGCTTTGCTGCCCGATGGTGCACTTTCTCCAGGCATGTTGTGGCTTTTGATAGCCGCGGCCACCACGCCTGTATGCCATACTCTAGGTGTGGTCGAACGAATGTGCCGTACACTCTGCCAAAGAGGTCTTCATCGAAGGCTAGACATAGCCTGTTGATAGCGTGCAGCACTCCCGTGGCTTTATTTGCAGCTTTGATGGATTGTAATGAGGGCTTCAGATTACTCTGTTTACAAATTCCGAGGTCTTTTTGCGTAGATGCTACGGGAATTTGGATTTTTTTCAGGTGATATGTCCTGATGCTCTGGGGGATAGGGTAGTTTGTTGGACGCAGGTGGAGGACGGCACACTTTTGCACATTGAAATCCAGCATCCATCTCTCGGACCACGTCTGCAGTTTGCGACGATTAATTTGCAGAGCATCTCGGTCGCTTGGGCGCTTAATGACCTGCCAGAGCTCAATGTCATCGCCAAACATGATTTTACCGCAGTCCACTGCTTGAAGGCTGTCATTTACATAGAGAATGAAGAATAGAGGACCGAGAACGGAGCCTTGAGGAACCCCACTTATTACGTCAGCACAGTCCGATTTATCCTCCCTGATGCAAACACGTTGTTTTCGACCGAATAAAAGTGACCTGATCCAGCGTTGATGGGGCACGCTGTCAAAGGCTTTGCGGAAATCGCTGAACACTACGTCCACTTTGAAGCCCTCTTTTAAAGCACTTGTTCAGGCCTCAATTGAAGTCAGTAAATTTGAAAGGCAGGAGCGCCCTCGCCGAAAGCCATGTTGGAAATTTTGTAGGATGTTACTTTCATCGCAAAATCTTAGTATGGCCTGCTTGACAAGGACCTCCATCATTTTGCAGGAAAGGCAAGTCAAGCTTATAAGCCGAAAGCTGTTTGCAGACATCTTGCTACATTCCTTATATAATGGTTCGATGTTGGCCGTCTTCCACTGCAAAGGCAAGTTCCCTGTTCTCATGGAAAGCTCAAACAGAATTGAAAGAGGCACTTATAGCTCGGGCACTAGTTCTGTAAGTATCCATCCAGGGATCCCATCCGGTCCAGGAGACTTTTCCGGTTTGATGTGACTGAGGACATGTCTTACGTCTGCGACAGAAAAGGTAGCAGTTTCAATAACGGCTGTACCTTCGCCCACTTCTACTTTCGAATTGTTGTCGGGGGATTACATCATAAACGCCGATCTCAAAAACTCTGACAGTAACTCTACTTACCGCCATCCTTCCGTTACTAAATTTCCGAGGGTATCCCTTAAAGCTGCAATATCGTTCCGGTGCTTCCTTTGACTGCGGATGTATCCATAAAACTTATTTAGCCATATTGTGGCTTGTATTGATAGTTGACGCTCCATGGGAGTTCTAGAATTTCGTATTTCCTTACGGCATATATTTCGTTGCGCTTTATATTCGGCAAGTGATGTTGATTCTTGAAGATGCTTGTACTTGTTCCGCAATCTTTGTTTCTTTTTCATGCCCTTTTTATCGCCTGGTTGACAAACAGAGGTCTGTCACATGGTCTTATTACTTCCATTGGTCAATGGACTTCAATTAAGAGCTTTACAGTCCCTTGTATATGCTGCCATAATTTATTTGTATCGTTCGTACTGGGTAACCAGTTTTCTGCGGAAGCGGTACGTCTCGTTTCTTCAAAATCAGCTTTCCAAATATTTCTGCGCCACTTTAAATGCGATTTTGGAGACATTCGGTAACACATGCAGGTAAAAGCAACGTGTTAGCTTAACATAAGTGGCGGTGTGAGTTCACTTCCCTTATGACCCCCCTCTTCTTTAATAAAAACGAGATCTAAACAGTTTGATCGCTGGCCTTCTCGCAGTCGGGTTGTGAAGTCTATGTGTTCAATGAGATATTTGTCCAAAGAAAACTGAAGTAGTTGATAATTGAAAGGTGCAGCTGCGGCCTTTACTCCAGGACTCATCCAATCGATGCCAGGAGCGTTGAAATCACCCAGGAGTAACAGGTTTTCTGTTTACAGATAACTGTTAGTAAACTTAACACTTCTACTTCTTTACTTTCGCTGGAGCCGTGAGGTCGATAAAAAACGCATATATTGAGTGCCGGATGTTGCCCTTATCTTACTTTTGCGTGAAATTATTTCATATTGTCGTAGGGCTATGTCTGCGATTTCCCTCTGACAACAGGAAATTTTATTGGCTACATAAAGTGCCACTCCTCCGCCCCGACGTTGAGATCTGTCGCAGCGAAACAGTTGATAGCCGTAAATGCTGAATTCGCTGATCCCTATTGCTTTTCCAGTCAAGTCTCTGTTAATGCAATTATGTGCGGTTTCTGCTAGGATAGTATTGTTTTGAGTTCGTCAATTTTATTGAAGAGACTCTGACAATTGGTATAATAGATCCCCAGGCAGCGGCCACTATTACTTGTGGTGGATTCTAGAACCGGCCGGTTGACCTTGGTTAAGTTTTCCGCCTGACTACTTCCGGCCAAAGAAAATTTCGTTCAATGTGGACTATTTCTCCTCCTCTTATTTGTAGGCCGGTTTCGCCTCTGTTCATTCGGTCGTTTAGATTGTTTTTCAAAAGTCGCATTTTCCTGCGTTCTTTGGTTCATAACCCGGCTGAAAGAAAACTCCAGCATGCATGGTCCGCAGAGACGACTTTCTTACCAGCATAAGCTGTGCCTGCGCTTCGGTGTCCCAAATGACATTTAATGGGGGTGGCCGAGAGCATGAACCATTCAGCGGCTGATCCTTGCCCATTCTAAATGCTTTGATAATTTTTACAGCCTCAGTGCCCCTAAGCAGTGATTTGGCGTACTGCCGAATGAGACCTCGATCGTGCTAGACTTTATCCCAGCAACCGTAGCCGTTGATCCTGGTGCACCCTGTATCACAACATGTCGCTTCCGGTTGGCTCGAGCTTGGGCCGTGGTCACATCGCACTGAAGCAGAGTAGCAGCAGGGGTTTCGAAGTCCAGATCTGTAAAAGATTCAGTGGACATTTTGCTAGTAGCATTTCCTTCTAAGTTACCGTTTGCCCTTTGGTCCAATTCAACTTAATTTTCGTCGAAAGTCTCCTTTTGGAGTGGTTGCCTTGCTTTTGTTCACATGGCGTGCTCCAAGTTCTGTCTCGAGATATAACTAAGGGCTTTGGTTGGTCTTGAGTAGGTTGCTCTTCAGCCACCTTCTGCTGGCGTATGCATCTGCGTTTGTATCTGCTAGATTCGTGGTTTCCTGGTTTATCAACCACTGACCTGCCCTCTGCATACGCCGCATCCGGTGGTGATATCTTATTGTGCTTTATGAGCACTGCTAGTATCTCCGCATAAAATTCAAGGCTTCTCTCTTTAAACGCATTACGCACGTGGCTAAGTGAAGACATCCATCACAATCTGCACGCGCAGGCTTATTTGGCAGGGTGGTGTTGGGTTCTAAGACGGTTGGTGAAAGACGATGCGTTTTTGCATAGAATTGGTCCGGATTTTGTACGCGTTATTGAAAGCGCTTTGACTATTTCTGGGAGTACCTTGTCATCGTTTGTAAGAGGCGACTTACATAAGTTAACCTGATTACACCCGTTAGAGTATATCTTAGCGACTTGGCCTTCAGGGTGTGAGCTGGTGGTGAAGTCGGTAGAGCGTCCGAAATTATAATATATATTTAATCTATTGTGACAATTAAAGCACAAAGCCATAAGGACGGGCTTTACCGAAACTGATGTTTCCGTCATTCTAGCTATAGGGGTTCGATTAATTTCTGGAATACTTGCATGAGGTCTGTACGTCGAACACGTGGAGTGCGTATGACTGTTCTCCGGAGCTGGGAGGGACGTGCGATTCCCACCTTTAGTCGGTCAAGGGATACAAATGTCTTGTATCAAGTTCTCCTGACGGCAGAGGGCTGGTTTTGCTTAACCAATTGCCACTGTCTTGGCTCCATGTAGAATCAATTTGCGTGGACCTATAGAATACTGAAATTATGCCTGATGTATGACTTAAAAGGCCTCTAAAACGCCAGCATTCGTATCCATTAAGGGTGCGAGATTTGAACTTGAAATCGATCGACTTTCCTTTTTGCCTAGTCAGGTTGGTATTTGTTCACTTATCGTGCTCTGCAGATGCCTCTATGTTGGCTTAGCAAAAGATGCTAGTCCAATTCGAATCAGTGGTGATTATTGAAGAAAAACTAGCTCCCTGTTGTCAAAAGCTCTTAATATGGACGGTAAGGCTGCCTTAGCCGAATAAATGTGGTAGTCGTACGACGCCAGAAGCACCGACCGACAGTCACACGCGCGTTGCGTGTTTGAAGTACAGACCTCAATCATTTCATGTAAAGGCATCCTTTGGGAAATGAGTAAGTTTATTGAGTAAATTTTCGACACTGGATCCCCAGTTCGTCGTCAGACTTGAGAGACATTTGCAAACAACAGAGGCCGTGCACTCTGATGATTCATGCATCAACCGGCGTATCGAGTTAGCTGGAGTGTACAAAAACCTCAAAGAAAGGTGGAAAAGACTGCAGCCGCCAAACATGAACCAAAACTAACTGCAATTAGCGTCCACACAGGCTAACCTGGACTGACCCCGGACTGACTCAAATAAAAGTTGCCAATTATTCATTACGCCATTGAGACTGATAATCATGTCCATCACGATGTCACGCAAATTTTAATCCCCAATTAGCGCCCACACCAAATGACTCTATTACTATCAGTACTTTAAAATGCTAACTGTAGATTGCAATTTTCTCTCAAGTCTGACGACGAACTGGGGATCCAGTGTCAAAATTTACGCAATAAACTAACTCATTTACCGAAGGATGCCTTTCCATGAATTTACATTTCTTTGGATGCCTGCCTTTCAGTTAATACGGGACCTCAAACACAACCTCTCGTGACTACCTCCCCTCCCTCCGTCGTTAATACTCCAAACTCCAACGCCCCCAACACGCTGACTCCATCCTGCAGGAGATGAGGTAAACAAACAATGAAAAATCACACCTCCCATCACTACTACGAACCATATTAGCCCTGTACCTAATTGACTAATTTATTTTCCATGTCAACGTGAACGCCTGAGCAGCTGCTCGTCAAAAGAACTTTTCAATCAGCTGAATTGCTGTGCATAACAGGTAATGCATAGTTAATACAGACAAATGTAAGTTCAGGAAATGCGTAACACATTAAAAAATTTTAGAAAGTTGTGCACAAGTAAAAGCATGTTAAACGTTTACCACAGTAGCCCAGCCTAGACCGAAGTCCGACGTAAAGCGACGTCGGAGGTAAATGCCACGTTAAAACACCTGAGTGATTTGTCGATTGGGAAATTATGCTGGACAATTATACGCATGCTGCCAATGCCAACGACAAGGGAAGTCAGTTCAGCTTTTATTGAGGGCAATGTAGGTAAAAACCTTTGAACTATCTATTGGTATAGAACAGCTATGCAATGTACTGGTTCAGCAGAATATTTCAAAAGAGTGGCATTGCCAGTAAATGGAACTACGTAGTGTTTGATTTGGGATGGTGGAGAAAAGTTGGGTATGGGAGGGAAGGAAAGATGGAGCAGTGGAGAGGGCGTCAGTACAATTATGCCCATGAAGTAGGTCCGACGGCGCCTCGGCGACGGTAGCCTTGACGCGATGGAAACTGACCATTTCTGTAGCCGATAACCTACATTGTTTTGTCTAGTATCTTTGATCAAGGCCACCTGCCTCAAGGTCATCTACTATCACAGAGCGCACCTTTAGACGGGCAGACCTGGACACACTTGATCGACTTCTACACGGGACACATACACACACGTGCGTCCGGGTGGTCGTGGTTGCCCGAACGCCATTTTATCATGCCCCTTCCTCCACCCTCGGGCAATACAGCCTGCACCATCAGACACGAAACCCCTCAGGTAGAGTAAAACGCACCAATTGGGGAACAAGTGACCCTACTCCAAAATGCTACTAAATAAACTGTCGCCACTGTCTCATGCTCTTTCACGAATGACTGGATGAAGTCAACAATAGCCCTGGCGTCGGCGTTGGTCACTTCCACCTAAGCCGGGAACCACAGCAGACTCGAATTAGCCGTGTTCCCACCCGCTCTTACGTCAGACAAGGTGTGCTTCACCAATCTCACTACGGTTAATCTACCTCCCCTCCTCTCCATATCTGCTTTTGATGACGAAGCAGACCCGCCCGACAAAGCTGCTCCGACTCCTCCTTTTCGCCGCGGGGATTAAGGCCAATCCGGCGGGACTCCTGCTCCAAAAAGGGGTACTAGCCAGCCAGCCACCCGAGACAGTAACTGAGATTTCTATACACAATAGATTCCTCTCATAGGCGCCTTCTGCCTTTATCTACAACTAGGCATTTGGCCTGATAATTAAACTGCTCTGAGTACAAAAACCACTTAGACGTTGCACTTCCTACTTGGCACCACGAAAGAACTGGTAGGTTTTGGCATTACGTGAGAGAACGCTGAACGGCCCTTTTTATGGTAGTTCTATTGGTTTGCGCACTCTGTTACATCAAACAAAAACCTGAATACCGTTGGTCAAGCCTTTTATCGAAATAAGACTCGGTCGGTGGAGTTCTAGGTGTAACCGCGAAAGGTGAGCGCAGGAAATTTCCCAAGGAATGTACAACATTTTGAGACCTTCAGCAGCACTGCGAGATATTTAAATGTCCATCTCATCTGGTAGCCAGAGCGTAGTGCCCAATATCAGTAAGCCGCGCTGCAATCCAGATCCGACTTTAGTACCGAATAAATGTCAAGAAGCGCTAAATAAGATTGTCAGACCAGGGCTGCCCTAAGCTGGCAGTAAAAACTCTCAAACATATTGTTAGTAGCCTAATGGTAGGCTGTCGTTTGAATTCGCGTGCAGCTCCGAACATTGGCAAGGTTTTGGAAGAGTACAGCTTCGAAATGGGCAACTCGATCGGTCGTAATCCTGGAAGGGCTACCGAAAAGGGTGATCTATCGTAGGGGGTTAAGTCAGTTAAACCCTTGCAACTGCGATCTTCAGACCATGGATATTTAGAAGAGGTGAAGTCGATGGAGACCAGAATAGAAGCAATGTTTGTTGTGTTTATAGAGGAACGAAGAATAAGGATGAAGGAGATTGACTACGGAGAGCACGCCCTTCCACTGGAACGGCGTGAACCGAAGTTGGGGAAGATGTAAAAGGACCTGGAGCGAGCATTCTAAGGATGCTGATTGGCCCGACCATTCTGGGGTGCGCGCGTGCGGCCCAGCTGCTCGAGGGCAAAGGTTGCGCCTCGCATGCGGACATCGGTCATCGCGACTGGGCGGCCAAGATTGTCCCCGCGAGACCACACCTGTGGCGTCTCGCGTTTGAAGGAGGTGGGCTGTAGCACCGATGCAGATCCATCGACTCACAAAAGCCTAAGCGATGCTGTCTGCTTCCATGTTCGTAGGGGGGATGGCTTCTGCGCAGCTTGTGTATCGGTCGACGTAGGTAAGATGAGTGAAACCATTGGATGGAGGCAAAGGGTCTTTGACATCTAGATGCGCACGATTGCGCACAGTGTGATCGAGCTCAAACACTAACCTCCTTATTCATGTCAGGCCAGATGAACATTTTTGCGGAGAACTTTTAAGGCGAATCAACCGAGAGCATGGGAAAGGCAGGACATCACAGGGATCTCGTAGCTATTGCCTAAGAAGGTGTTATGGAGTTTTTCACGAAAAACTTGGCAAAGAAGTGCGGACGAGTCAATGCAGACGCACGAAGCACAGGCTCCCACAGTACCCCCGGCAAGACCGAAGGTGGCGCGTTGCGACACCATAGGTACGGTTGATGCCTAAACCATATGGCTAACAAAACGGTCAGGAAAGTGCACATGACGTCCACTCCAGATGATTTATACAGGGGGTTGGGAGGAATGGGCATTGACAGATTTCTTAGTATTTGAGGGAGTAAAAGTTTGAGGTGGTGGATATAATAACACTAACATTTTCGAGGCGTTCAAATACCAAGACGATGTGTAGCTTCTGTCTTTTAGCGCTCCGACTAACCACCAAGCCGCGTAATATCTGGTAAGTGAGCCACTGAAATATTTAGGCAACATTGCGCAGGGCAAAATGCGTAAACATGCAATAAAAAGTTCGAATTATGTGGTAATAGCGTCTTCGAGACCTCCCCAGAGGTGACAGGGATCTAATGAAATGCATGCAACTAGGGAAAATTGATTTTCCTAAAAGGGTTTCGGCAAAGTCCTGGAGATGAAGCACTGGATACCGATCGGGTACACCGCATTGTTAAGGCCGTGATAGTCAGTACAAGGTCGCCAATTGCCCCATATCGCCTAAGAAACCAAGTACAAAGGAGACGCACACAAGTTCTCTCACAGTTGGATAACGTCCGGTTGCAGCATATACGCAACCTCTGCCTAGCCAACCTAAGAGTGGACAGGCGTCAGTCACCTAGGACAAGTGAAAGCTGAAAGACTCGAGGTACGGATTTGATGCACAACACAGTTTTGAAACTGACCACTGCGAAACTAGTGGTTGGTGATGGTTGGGGAATGTGTTCAATACAGATCAATTGCCTGGAGCTGCAAAGGGTGAAAATCTGCGGGCAGACAGACCGGTAGTACGATCAAGAAGTCAGGAACGCCGGCCGTCCACTAGGAGGTCAAAGTTGCCTTGGGAGTCTGAGCCAAATATAGCGTGAAAGGAAACCACAATCACAAAAATCCAAGAGAGTGACATAAAAAGGCTGAAGTAGAGATTGAACGCCAGACCGTCAAACGTAAGAATAGAAGGAGAGTTGATGCTGCAGCTTACCACGCTAGCAGAAGTGTTGAAAGCTTGGAAATGGAGACCAGGACTGAGATAGTGACGGTCATCTGCAGGGGAAGGGAATGAACTGATTTGGGTTCCAGTATCCAACAGGAAGCGTTTGCGAGACTAGGAGTCGTACACAGAAAATGTGTGACCAGAACTTGAGGAATCACAGAATACGGTTGACTCTATTATCTGGCGGACTGTTTAGGCTTGAAATAATGAGGCGAGGAACATCGCTGGGCCTTTCTGCCGGCCCTTGTATGATACCAACAAACGAAATCGGTTCAACGTCGTGAATTGGAGGGAAAAAATGAACGTTGGATAATCGACGAGAGGTGAGGCGCACAGGTTGGATCTTGAGGGAAGCCATTTCGTCTGCCATGGCCGTCATTTGTGTCACAAGTTGCTCATAGGCGGTTGGTAAAGGCGAAATTGAAATCTAGACGATGGAGGACTGGCTGGAACTGCCGCACCCCAACATCCTGCTTGCAATCGCAACTAATCATGAAACCATGGGGTACTCTGAGCCGGATCCAACAATGTTTCGTTGTCCCTTCAGGAAAATCTCCTTAAACAACTTCTCGTCTATTTTGAGCTCACCCCGCTGGGTTTTTAACGGCCAAACACTCCTCACAGATGGGCTGATGATACCTCTAGCGGTCGCATGCACCATGAAGTCCAATGAGGTGGATCAGGTGGATCGGTAGGGGGAATTTATATTACTGACGGCACCTGGGACGGAACCTGCAATTATATACCCCTAACAAGTTTGTCGAACTATGTAACTTAATTTGCAATTTTCGTTGAGTAAAGCCTGGACTCAATGCTAAGAAAAATACAGTCCAGGCAGATATGCCCATAATTCGGGTACAGAAAGAGACACCGCACATTTAGCGTCAGCCGCCCAAATTTTGGCACGCGAGGAGAAAACCACTGCGGCACTGCACGATGATTGGCTGGCTTGTAGACGAGTGAAGAACCGCTTGACAAACGCTCCGTGCGTTCTCATTTAGGGACGCCGTTAAGCTAGTATGAACGATCAATAATCCGTTCCCAAGCTCAGATACGGTGGGCGAAATAGCCACGATTTAATGAACTCAGCTGCGTTAGTCGCCCAGTGTAGAACATAGGCAGGGGATCAAATATCAGTTATTGACATCGTCACTTACACTACTTGAAGTTTGGTCGTAGTATTTAATGCACTAACTCAAACAAATAGCGATAAATGCTAGTTCAGAAAATGCGTAAATAGATGATAGGTAGAGAGACAGAGAACTATATTTTGAAGGTAATATCAAAATGTTCAGCAACAAATGGCTCCATTCACGGAGAGCAAAATATAAGATTACTTAAGGGTCCAAAAAGCTCATGGGTGAACTCTCAAAGATCACAAAATACTCAAAGTAAGAAATCGACATGGTTACCACATAAGTTATAGTGACAGTTCAGCCTTCAGCTTC
>JAYGXS010000005.1:60707341-60735472 GCA_036362985.1 Ligula intestinalis
TCAAACACAAGACCTAGTTAGTTAAAAGCACAATGTTCAAAACACTGTGCCACGTGCTCGTTGCCTTGCCTGTTTCAATCGAGAAGATATGCAATGGTATGTGGGCGCTCAACCATCGGTTATTACTCTCACTCGTCCCATTATGGCTTGGGGTTCGTCCTCAAGCTCTGCCAGCAGCGGTTCAACGACTAGCTTTTATTAAAGACGATATAATATAACAGAAAAGGAAATGGGAAATGGATATCCAATTCTGGATTATAAGCCGTCATTAGCCAGCTATAATTCTGCCTTTAATATATGCTAGACGATAAACGGCTGCTGGCGAGGATTGAGAGTGACCCAAAGGACACAACGGGAAGGGTGACTGTCTTTATCGATAGGGGAGCGTGTGACTGACATTGTTAACACATATTTTGGAAGGCAGGCATCAAATTAGTAAAATATAAAGGAAATATGTTGATTGAAAAAAAAACAAGGCAACTTTCTACACCTGGAAAGCTGGAGGACCCACTGATGAGCTAGACCCCTCGCAGCTGGATCAAACAGCGGTAGAATACTGGCGCAATACGTGTTAAGGCTTTTAAGCTAGTACCTAGGCTGTTACACCATAAAGGTAAATTTATTCAACATAATTTCGGCGCTTTTTCCCCAGAACACCGTCAGCCTTAAAATAAAGTGCCCAAAAAATTAACATCTTTCATTATTCCCTTGATCTTTGTAAAGGGCAAACGACTTAATATTCCGATGGCTGCATAAGTCATCGTAGTGCATTTCCTCAGCACATTATCGGCACTTTTTTGACGGAAACCTACGGCGATGCTAATTTTTGACAGGCATCGAGGCTGTGCACGCTTAGGTAGGACATCTGGTCAAGCCAATTCACTGTCAGTGCACCGTTTGGCGTTATAATAGCATAGGCGAAGATAGAATGATAGACTTTATTGTTTGATAAAGTGCATTTTCAGGCTTTTTGGGGGTCAGATCTATAATTGGCCTAATGCGAGTAGGATAAGACATCAACAGAAAAGCATTAGTCTACCCACATTTTACGTCATTTGCCCCCTCTGATATTCAGACTTTTTTCCTGTTGTGCCTTGTCGAGTGTGACTACTCAGCTTTAGAGATGGTGATCTGATCTAGAATCGCGGTTGGCATTGCCTTACAGCGTAGTTGCCAAAATGCTTTATATATTGGTAGCTGAATAGAGTATTCTTAAGTCCCTTAGGGCAGATAGTTGACAGCACTGCTAGAAATGTTAGACTCAAAATATTTTCCAAGTCGTCAATTCTTCCTCTTTTAACATGCCACGTAAATGTCGCAGTTTCACTACGATTTGTATGCAACTATTCGCCAAAAATGCGGACACACCTTCATTGCAAAATAAAAAGAGATATGAAGTTTATGGGAAATTGGATGAAAAAATTAATTTTTAACTCACTGTGGAAAAGTGGTAAACTGCTTAAAATTAAAGAAATACATTTTTAAGATGGTTCTGAAGTGATTCATATCGCCACTGTCTTTTCGTACCATCTGCTGTGAATAACCATCATTAACCAAGGAGATATTTTTATATTCACACGTTCATTTTCTTCGGCAGCCAAGTCAGGGCTAACTTGAAGGGCTCATCGAGAGCAAATCAACAATTCACAATGTTGAATTGCATTTCAAGGTATGATCCGTGTTTTTGGCAAAGTATAACACGCAAACATACCTCCAGTCATGATAACATGTATTTCTAATGTGTCCCGACTTTGCAGCGTCGAGTAAATTAACATCGATTCGTCTACGAACTAACATTGAAATACATGTTTACTAGGTTAAATTTGGTTGATTTACCAGGTCAAAAGTCATATAACAAAATTTTCCAAATTTAAAATTCGTACCTCAACAAAGTAACGGCTGTATACGGAAACGGTGATCACATTTTGCCAGGAAAGATCTCCAACGAGCAATGCTTTAAGATCATTTTTGAGGCACAGAATGGGATATTTAAATGTCAGCATACCATTACGCATACGAACATAAAATGCACATAGTAAATGGTGCATAACGCAAAATTCCATAAATGGAATGGCTCACATCTGATAGATCCGCGACTAAGGTCTTGGTTTGAACCTTAAATTCTTCTTGGATTTCTTTTGCTACTTTGGCCACACCTTCTGCGTTCACATCCACCAGTAGAATATTCAGTCCGTCCTTTGCTAGTTGGCGGCTGAAACCGCGGCCAATTCCAGAGGCTGCTCCTGTGACAACTGCCCACTCACCGGCAGTTTTCAGTTGTTTACGCTTGGAGAAAAGAGCCTTCCCAACGGTGTACTTCAGAATCGAATATACGAGACAGAAGAGCAGATAGTAAAACCCTAACTTGGGCAGGAGGCAGATTGCCCACCAAAGCGATTCCATTCCGTCTCTCGCGTAAAATGAAGGGTGCCTACAGCCACGGCCGGACTGCCAACATAACGTACTTCCAGCTTTGTTATTGGCGGGACATTAACCAATAATATGCCAACTTCCCAAATCAAGGTGTTCATTGGTCAAACGATTGTTTGATTGCTTAACGTTCAGTTGTACTTTTATGCACATTGTATCTGGGTTTTAATCGATAAAACAAGCAACACTTGCTAGGCGATTTCATTGCCAATGGGTAGTTATTGAAAAATCTTTATGAGAGCAGTTTGAAAAAGCATGTTATTGTTGTGAGTTTGGGTAACGTCAGTGGTACGATTACCACGAATTTGATTTGCAATTGGAGGACCGGAGTGCCTAGTCGTTCCTCAAACCAGGCAGCTTTGCCAGCTATTCCTTGGGCAGTTTTTTATTTACTTTAGGACTGTAATTGCGTCCAAACGGCCATCAGAACTTACGTAATTGTACATACTGCTGTGTGGTTTCCTGAATATGTATGCTCGCCGCAACCTAATGTGGATTATCATGCATGTCTTCACTCCAATCCCTATCTACGTTACGTTACGTTATGTTACGTTATTTTCTAATAATTTTATCCACAAATCTCGAAAAGGAGCGGCTACTGCGCTAAAATGTGTAAATAATGTGTCTAAAGACAAAACGCAGATAAATGCAAACATCCGGTAGACCTCACAGAAAACAATTTATATTGACGTAAGTACAAGTAAAATGATGCCAATTATGACGGTGACAAACTAGAACTTGTAACCTAATGCACTAGGAAAATTGTGAGGTGACTGTTAATTACAATTTCCGACTAAAGAGGAAAGGGTTGTTGTAAAGTGTATGGTACTTTTAAATGAAATTTTTGATTCAGACTCATTTGAACTCCTGACATGATTGTTTAAGCAGCTTCATATAATCAAGACTACCTATCGTTTTTATTATCAGAATATTTATTTCACCCAGAATAACACCAGGACTCGCCCGCGGATCGCATTAAACTGCTATACATTTAACATTGCTGTAATAATCCAAATTTTTGACACGTAATCAAGCGATTATAACAAAAAACAATCGACCTGCTGACGCTTCTCAGTTTCCCGGTTGTTAAACGTTAGTCAACCATAGAAAATAGATTTTTCAACCTAAACCGGCAAGAAAACGACCAAGTAGCTCAATGGTAAAGGCCTTAGACACTGATCAAAATGTCGAGATTTCGAGGTTCGAGTAGGGCACACTTATGCCTGGGCGTGACTAGCTGACGACGGCTAAGAAGGCAGAAATGGCCATTTGAGTCACCCTCGGCGTGTCGGCAACAATGTCGCATTTTCTACTAGCTGCTATGGCTGTCGTCAGAGCCCGAGACATAAGGCCTGAAGCAGAACAGAGCGGCAAAAGTGACTTTCGTTAGCGGTCAGTGAACGGTCATCAACGAGCGAATTCTTTTTTCGGCAATATTTTATAACTTGTGTGTTTGCTATATGCATCAGCTCTTAATCCGGCTGCGTATGGACACCCGTATTCTTTCCACCTCTCACATAACGCTTTTCCCAGGTTATGCGATAAATGGTGTGTACTTTGAATGCTATCCTGGGCTGTTGGTGTCCCATTCTTTGAGTTAAAACTGCAGCACGATGTTAACGGACTTTTTACTTTTTACATGGCTGCTTGAATAATTTTTTAAAGCGGAAATCCAAATAAACAACAGAATATGTCATGTGGTTCCGATATAAACACTTCTCAAAGGCCCTTTTGATTAAGGTTTTTCTGAAAAAAAACATAAGCTGCGAACTTCAAGCTTCAATAAAATTCCCTTAAGTTTGAATTGATATCAAAATTGTCTAATTGAGTTCAGGTTATCTAGGAAATGAAGCCCTTTGTGATTGCATCCTTCTATGAAATGAGGTTTTCTTCGTTATCCAAACTTCAGTCATATTAACATGAGCATTGCAGGTCTCTTGTCTTTTGTCTAAAACATACTCTTAACGTCTTGTCTATCATGACCACTTAGTCAGTCCTGTGAGTGGTTAAAGTGGAGGTTGCAACAGCCATCCGGAGCTTCTTCAATCGATGTTCCAAACTTATGGTGCCACTCAGCCCATTGACTGGTTGGTTGGTTAGTAGCCCTTGTTGGATCAGGGGTCCCAGACGGAGTCCAAACTGGGTACAGTTGGGGGACGGAGAAAAGCTGCGACTTCAGTCAGCTTGAGCTTAAGGTCCACGGGATGAGGTGAGTTAGGTACGTGGTCGGAAGCTGCAGCCGAAAAGATGCTGACAGTTATGCAGACAGCTATCGGGTGTGGGAGGGTGTCGAATCCGTGTGGGTACTGCCGAAGGAGCACGGAGTAGCCACTGCGTAGCTGCACCAGGGTGCAGCGAGTAACCCTCGGAAGTTGTCATTCCGTTGCCGCAATCGGAGTCGGAAATCGATGGAGGCCGGAATAGAAGGAATAGTTTATTGTGTACACAGAGGAACGGAGCATAACGAGGAAGAAGTTGGACTTAGGATCAAACGACCACCCAGAAGACTGGCCAGGTCCCATGTGATGTCTGACGGCCGAGGGCGGGGAAAAAGGGGCATGTTCGAGTAGTGCTTGGACAGCCGCGAGAACCTATATGCACGTGTTTGTGTCTAAGTGGAAGAAGGTCGAGTCTATGCAGGTCAGTGCGTCTGGAAGCACTGAATGAGGTTTTGGAGAACCTTGAGGCGGCTGGCCTTGAACAATGACGCCGGACAAAGCAATGCTGGCCGTCGGGCGGCAGCGATAACTACAGAGCCACCCGAATGGACCGGAGGATGGTAGCCGAATTTTACATCACCAAAGGCTCTCTGGTGAACACGCCGGAGGCCTGTCATGATGGCAAAGCCATCACCTGGTAGATCCGAGAGACAAAGTGCTACAGCTTCCCTGTTGAGAACCCTATGAGACTGTGGCTAGGTTCGTGGGCGTGGCAGTGGTGATGATTTGGATGACTGGGTTGCAAACTGGTCCACCAAAACAGTTGACTTAGGAGTGCGTTGTGAGGAAGGTGACCGGTGAGACAGAGGCCTTAGCGTGGATATGATCGATAGGCGAAGTCATATAGCAACCCATGATTGAGTGGAGCCCTGTGTTCTGTGCTGACTGAAGGTGGTGGAGGCTGGAAGAGCTAATTGTCGGAGACCAGACAGGTGCCAAATATGAAAGATGCGGCTTTGCCAGCCCTTTGATTTTGGTCGCCAAGGTCCTTTTCGCGCATCCCCAGGATGTGCCCGCTCGAGCCTTGAGGACCTTGGTGCAGTGGCTCACTTTGCTTGTGACCCCCTTCTTATGGTCGGCAAACGTGAAGAAAGGATCGAAACAGACGCTAAGAAGCTTCGGCTTACGAGCTAGCGGTAAAGATGCCTCGTTGACGGTGATAGCCGGGTGACAATTGAACTCATTCGGGTCCAGTGTGAAAACAATGACGGACGACGTGGCCCATATCGCCGATCGACGCCGTGTGAAGAAGGTCACGACATCAGGCATGGACTCCGAGAGGACCTGCGCAGCCTGATCAGTGTAATGGTGCTGACGGAAAAAGGAAACATCATCCGCGTATGATACCCATTTTACAGGTGCCGGAGGGAGTGGGAGGTCTAGCATGTAGATATTGAGCAGTGTCAGACTGAGTACAGGGCCACGAAGAACGCTGGAGATCTGCTTATGGGGCTAATAAAGGTTACGGCCGTGGTGGCCACGGATGTAAACCGCCAACCATCAGACCAGGCCAGTTGGGACGTTCAGCGAGACCAACTTTTGTAGGAGCTGATAATGGCGATCACAATAGAAGGCTCGTGAGAGGTCAATTGAGACTGCCACTATCCGTGAGGCGGGCTTCTGTCGGTTGAAGCCCTCAAGGGTGGCGTCGCTGAGCTCAAAAATGGCCATTGTGGTACCACGACCCAATCCGAAACCATTTTAGTGGCTACACATATCCGCTGCAGACGACAGAATGTGGAGAAGGTGTCGTTTCAAAATCTTCGCCAGTGGTATTCGATACTCGTGTCGGAGTGAGCTTCAAAAAGCAGCTTATACTGTGAAGACACGTTGGAGTAAACAAGAACTAAAGTCGCAAGAGGAGTCGTTTGGAGCATTTCACTCGTAGTCTTTCTTTAATCTGTAAGCAGCGTCGATCAACATTGCAGCCAACATTGCAGTGGCTTACAAAAGAAACATTGAGCTAGGTTATAACTAAGTGACGAACACCCTTCTTATGGTGGGATATATCGAATACATCTAGTCATGAATTCAGTCCTCAGTTCAGACCTCGATTACTCTATTATTTCATAGTTGTTTGTTCTCCTCAGCGGATTCTGTAGGTGCTGCGAATGTTAGGTTCCCTGTTATTTCCGGCTGAAAAAGTTTGAAATCCTCCACGTCCTTTCTCTAGCAAAAATTCTGTTCGGCCTATATGTGATTGTTTCTCTCTAACAAAAGTTCTTTCCCGTTTCCCCGAACCACATGCCCATACCCCCTTCCTCCAAAAATGCCGCCGCTCTCACTTGCTGGCCTTTTATTTAGAGTCGGACGCACACTAGTGCCCATAGCGGCCCCCTGAAGACGTTTCGCCTTTCTTGCTTTTAAATCAACTTTTCGCACGATGCTTTTGGCCCTCACTGCCTCAAAAGGCAACTATTTCGTGTAGCACTTTAATACACCATTTCGCTCTCTTGACCCTCCACAGGAAAATTGACTAGTTTATCTGGTAAATCTGAACACCACTTGGTCCAGACCGATGCATTCCGAGGGCCACTTCAACAACCCCAACTGTGGACATTTTGATATTTCCCCCCCCTCCCCCCTTTCCGCGCACTGTTACCAACCACCACCGAGACAGGCTTGCACTTAGCGGCAGCCAAACCCCCGCCTACTTCCGCGTGCAATATTCACACCAATCAGAGGCAACATGAGCTACCTCCTGAATTGAAATAAAAGCGTCGAGCGCCCCCTCTCCCACTTATAAACACCCACTCTCAAAGATTGGTTTCGCTTTGCGTGGCGAATTAATTTGTGTTTTTCTCTTGTCTCGAGTCAGGCGATTTGGCCGATATTTCTCCTTCGTGACTCTGTGTATCTACTGTTGAGGTTTATACTTTGTTTATCCTTTTCTATTTATTTAATAGTACTGTACTGACTTGATAGTTGGTATTATTGGGTTTGACGTACGCGTGACTGCTGGATACAGAATCAGAGAAGTCAAGAAAGACTAACCATTCTAATCGTGCATGCAAGGATGCCATCAATGTTTTGGTCCTATCTGCTTATTTATGTAGACCACATTCAAGTCTCCACCAATGCCATCAGTTTCTGACATTGCCGTTTTGTCTGTGCGAGTCTTTCGAGGATGGCGAAGTTGAAAATACAAGGCTTCTCAAATCGGATTTCAGGAACGACGGATGCAACGCCAACTCTCAGGTGGCAGCTCACTCGACGGGACCCAGCCATATTTTCAAGTTTGACGAAGCCGAAATCCTTGCGAGTGGTGACAACCGCGTGAGCCACGAGCTGTTCGACTCATGATTCTCAGGCCCCCAGTCCACCAACAAGCGCAACGATTTGGCTTTCACATACGGTGCACTGAGCAATTTCCTGAACGAGAGAATCAGTCACGTAGGAAGAACTGGGCGCAACAACAACTCTAACGACAGCGGGCATAATTGTCGCGCAATTATGCAAACCCGCATTCGACGCGGACCAAAACGCTGTTGCAATTAATGAGCCATCACCGCACCAATTAAGACCTCAAACGGTAGCTACAGGAACTGACAATTATATTACGCACGCGGATGACCGCTGCGAACTGTAAATACCTTGCAATCTGTGCATGTATCACCCTTATCTGCGCAGGTCCCAGACTTGTTTCTGATTACCTATGACTGAAGATTCCCGACGGAATCAAAAACGTCAGGACAATCAAACTCTTGCTTCCTGGAACTTGCATATTCAATTCTATTAGCTGCTTTTAAGTACCTTTCAGGACTTTTTTCAAAACTGTCCCTATATTGGAATTTATAACCTATTTTTAGGGCGTGGGTCTCGATGGGTAAACTAATGTCCTCCTGGCTAGTGTCCTCGTCACTCTAATTTCATGGCCTGTAGTACTACTGCAACCTATCGCAGGGGGTTAAGAAAGTAAAACCCAGGCAACTGCGATCTTCAGACCATGGTTAGTTAGTGCAGAAGAAGTCTTGGAAAGGCCAGAGTGTTAGGAAGAGCATATCGTCTACACAGAGGAGAAGAGCATAGATGAAAAGAGTCTAAATTCGGAGAACACGACCACCAAGGAGACTGACTGTGTCCCAAGTGGGATCATAGCAGCAGTCAGGCGTGTAAACAGAGGAAGCATTCATTGGCTAGGTTGGCATCTGACTGTTTGGACAACGTTTGGGAAAAAAATCAGCGTCAGCGGCCTGTGTCTCGCGCGCCAGTAAGTTTGGCGACCGCAAATACCTTGAGCTCTAGATGGATTGAGGTCACGACAGGAAGGACAGGCGTCGGGCAGGCAATGACCCACTACAAGCCCACTTTCTCCTAACGCGAGACGCTGCAGCCAAGGTTACGTAATGGCAATCTTGGTGGCCCGGTCGCGCGTGATATATCACAGGGGGTTCAGTAAGTAAAACCCTAGCAACTGCGAACTTCGGGCCATGGTTACTTAGCAAAGGAGAAGTTAGGTGAGGCACGAATAGTAGAAATCGTTTATTGTGTACACATAGGAACGAAGAATAGATGGAAAGAGTAATGAATTCAAAGCACACGTCATTCCGCTGGTCCTAAGTGATGTCTGGCGGCCGAGGGTGGGAAAAGCGAACATGCTCGAGTGGTGCTTGGGCAGCCGCGAGAACCTAGACGCACGTGTATATGTCCGAGTGGAAGTAGGTCAAGCCTCTGCAGGTCAGCGCGTCTGCAAGCGCTGACTGAGGTATTTGATGACCTTGGCATTGACCAATGACGCCAGACAAAGCAATGGAGGGCTTCAGATGGCGGAACCACTACAGAGTGTTGGCAGCCCACTTACGTCAAACGCGAGACGCCACAGCTGAGGTGACGTAATAGCAATCTTGGTGGCCCAGTCGCGCTGAATACAGCCCATGTGCGCGTGCGACGATCAACCTTTGCGCTCGCGCGACTGGGACGCATACGCAATCTTCAGACTGATTGGGCCAATCCTCGCCCTTAGCCAGACTCACACAAAGCTCACTATGGGCCCTCATGTCAATGCCAGCGCTGACGCACATACCGGTATCTGCCCCGACCGCAGTCGTTATGGTTAATCTTTTTGACTTTAGCACGCCTCGATAGAACCAAGTTAACAAGCACAGCGTCTAATTCAGTACACAAAACAACCTGATTGACTAGCCAGTAGGTGGTGCGTGTGCGAACAGTTGCTTCTCGGCTGTGAGTTATGACCATAGCCAATTCTAAAAAAATCAGACTCTGTGGTCGTTTAGGCAGTTCAAATGTATGTGAGAGACTGTCAGATTGCTGGTGTGTCTGTAGTGCTCGCTGCTGGCCGACGCCCTCCATTACGTTGTACGGCGTCATTGCTCAAGGCCAGCGGCCTCAAGGTCATTCAATACCTTAGTCAGCGCTTATAGACCCGGTCAGTCTCCTGGGTGGTCGAGTGGTTCCAAGTCCAACTTCTTCCTCGTTACTCTCCTTTCCTCTGTGTACGCAATATACTACGTATGAATTGGAACTTTGGGATCCCAAGAAGTATAATTATGTAGATAAAGCCCTTTGGGAGAGACGGTTTATTCGGTTAGTTTTCGAAGCTGAAGCCCCTCTTCGTCTTCAGACGTAAAGAAAAGTGAATGGTCCAAAAAAGGGGTGACAACTAATATCGAAAGTCCGTGGGAAAATCAATAACGCTGTGGCGTGACGCTTGCGTCAGTACCTTGTTGCCGTGTCTTTCATTCCCTTTGGATTGGCTCGCGTCTTGCCCACTTGATCTTAATGCTTTGGTACGACGATGCTAACTCAGTGTGCCTGTTTATGCACTGTGTGTCCGAGTGCATGGCTTCGAGAAATTCCCGGCCTTTCTTAAATGGGCAAGAGCCAACAATGCGAGTGTCGTCCCATGCAAATTGCTGTTCGGTTTCTAATGTGTGCATGGTGACTTCAAACGAGGGATAGCGCCCCTTTACCGCTCGTTGATGTTCTTGTAAGCGAGTGGAGGCTGATCTTCCTGTCTGCCTGCAATAAACGGCATTGCAGTCGCCACAAGAGATCTTGTAGATGAATTCTTCTGGTCCAAGTAGCCAACCCTATCCTTGGGGTGTACGATATGATTTCATAGGGTATTTATCGGTTTGTGCGCCACGTGAATTTGGTGCTTCCTTAGGTGTATTTAAACAAGTTCGGACAAGTTCTTAATATATGGAAGCGTTCGCCATTTTTTCGATTAGGCGCCTGATCAGGACAATCTAGTTCTTTTTCGTTTTGCTTTGACTGGTGTCCTCTTATGCATCGAAGCACGAATTGTCGGGTGTAACCGTTTTTCGAAAACAAGTTGACCAGGTTATTCTGTTCAGCTTTGTAGAGTTTAGGACTAGAACAATGCGTTCTTGCTCGGTTGATAAGGTTGGTAACATCACTCCGTTTGTGAGCAGCAGGGTGGTTGCTCTTGTAATTAAGGATAACATCCGCGTTCGTTTTCTTGCGGTTAACTGATGTTTGGAATGTCCCACGAGTATTCTGCTGTACAAGGACGTCGAAGAATGGGAGTTTAGTGTCAAATTATTTTTCGAGCGTAAACGTGATGCCTGGAATCGTTGAGTTGATAACATAGTGTCGTGATTCGAGCTGCTCTCTTTTAATAATGACAAAAGTTTCATCGAAATATCGTACATATCGTAACTTGTGGGTAACTAGTGGTAGAACCATGGCTTCGAATTTTTGCATTGTGACTTCAGCTAAGATACCAGAAATGGCTGACCCCAGCGGAGCTCCTTTAATCTGTTGATAATGTTGTTGTGCGAAGAAAAAATTAATCTCAAGGCAGAGATCCAAAAGTTCAAGCAGGGCAGTTCAGTTCTGTTTTATTAAAAAAAATATAGGATAATACATTTGAACTCTCTCTTTGTACATTACTATCACGCAGAACATGTGGCGTTGCCAGTAATCGAACTGTGGTAGGGGGACAAACACTAAAAAAACTCCTTAGGCATCATTCATAAGTTGCAAAGCTGATATAGTGGGAATTAAGTAGTTCTTCTGTGTATTGCCTAGCTAAATCCAATGGTATCGACGTGAAGAGAGGTAGGACATCAAAGGATACCATTATTTAGTCTGCGGCAATTTTAAGTTCTTGAATTTTGCTAAGAAATTCCAAAGAATTGTTGATCGATGTTTCGAAACCTTTTTTCAAGGGATGCAGTTTTCCGAATAGCCATTTTGATATCTTATAATTAGGCGCGCCGATAAGGAAAACTATCCGTCGCAGTGGTAGCTCAAGCTTGTGTACCTATGTTAGTTCGAAGATCTTGGTTGTGTTTGGTTCGGTTTGTTTTAAGGGCTTGGCAACATCTACTGGTATTCGTTTCGTTTCTGAAAGACGCTTAAGCACTTTTTTCAATAGCTGTATTCTGTTGTGTAGTGGGCTCCGTGCTAAGGGGTTTGTAGGTTGACCTGTCCTCTAGCAATGATAGCATCTTCGCATCATAGTCAGCCTTGTTTAAGATGGTGGTTGAGCCTCCTTTTTCTGCAGGAAGGATGATGATGCTTTTGTTTGTTTTAAGAGATTTTAGTGCTTTTTTCTTCTTGTGATAACACTGAACAGGGGGTTCGGTTCTTTAGGGGGTGAACAGTGTTGTATCAGATTGTGAACTGCTTATCTTCTGTTAGAGTTTCCGCTGATATTATGGATGCTTAATTTGCGAGGAAGTCCAGATATTTTGAATCGGTCAGGTTGTACTTCATTCCCATCGAAAGGACGTGTTCTTCAGTTGTTGTGAGTGTCCGCGATGATATGTCTATTACATAAGTTGCGTTGTTCTGGCTTCTGAAAGATCGGTAAGTAATTGCCATTCATTTTTTTCTTAAACGTTTCTCTTCTTCTATGGTTGACTGTCAGAAACACGAGTGATTTTCTCTTTCAAAGATTCAAAAGCGTTCGAATGAAGTTTGGTTCGGCAGAAATCTATGCATTTTTCTATAGAAACTTGGAATTTTTGAAGCCTGTATAGGGCATGTAAAATAGTTTAGTATATAAAAAGTAGTGAATGCGCATGCGACCTAGTAGGCCCAGGCGATTAGCGAATAATCGGGGGCAGTGTGGGCAGTGAAATCGGCGGTCTCGTCTGTGTATTGGCGCTCCAGGCACTAGTTCACCAGTCTCTGTGCGATGGATTCGCAAGTGGCCGACAAGGCCACTGCGTGAGGTGAGTGAGTGATTGCAGTGACGGCATATCACGCCCTGGTAGGGGGGAGGTTCAAGTGTGTGAGTTGTTGCGGGCGGTCATATGTCAGAATGAGTGGAGTAAGTTGCGGGTGGGTTGGAGTTGGTGGATGAGGGCGAGGCATTTCTCCCGTCGGCAATTGCCGTCGAGGTGAAGGGTGGAGTAGGGTCTAGTGAAGTGTTTGGTGCAGTAGACGTGAATGATGACGGAGGAGGGTTGCATGGCTTCCGGAGGTGACCGACCAAGCCAATGCGTGCAAGGAAGGTGCGTTGACAGCGCGGACACGTTAGGAGGAGTTGGGTGGTGGAGCGTGCGTCCGTTTGTTGTGAGACTTGCGTGCCATCCGTTTTGCCTCGGCGGCGGCGATCCGACCGGCTTCGTAGATAGCGGCGCCCGTTTTGACCGCTCTGCACCACGCGGTTCGGTCCAGGGCAAGCTTATCCCAGTTCAACGCGTTGATTTGGAGACCCTTCAAGAAGTTCTTCAGAGTTTGCTTGTAGCGTCTCTTCCGTCTTCCTTTGCGACGAGTGCCTACGGCGACATCACCATAGAACAGTCGCTTGGGTAGCCGTTCATCGTTTATACGCATCACGTGACCGCTCCAGCACAGTTTTATCTGCCTGAGCATGGCCTGGATGCTGAGAACTCCCGTTCTCTCCAGGATTTCTGTGTCCGGAATCCTCTCCTGCCACTTTACCTTCAATATGTGACGTAGGCAGCTGATATGAAAGTGGTTCAGATTCCGCATAGACAGTCCAAGCCTTCGCTTCGTACAAGAGTGCTGATAGAACAACAGCCTTGTGCATCTTCAATTTCGTTGACAGTTGAGAACCATGACGACTTCATACGGCGGCTTGGAGCCGACCGAAGGCTTCGCTAGCTTTGGAGATTCTGCGGGCAAGCTCATCGTCTATTTTAGCGTTGCGGGAAAGCGTACTGCATAGGTAAGCAGAGTTGTCCACGTTCTGCAGTTCGGATCCGTTGAAGTTGATGCGTGCGGGGTTGAAGCCAACACCTGGTGGCGGTTGATGCATAACCACCGTCTTGTCCGTGTTGATGGTGAGGCCAAAGTTGGCACAACCTGCTGCAAAGAGGAGCATGGTCCTTTGCATGTCTGCTTCGGTGGTGGTGTTGAGAGCGCAGTCGTCCGCAAACGTCAAATCATGAACTGTGGTTGTGGAGACGCGCGTGGGGGCCTGCATCCGATGAATGTTGAGGAGGTTTCCGTCCGTTCTGTAGTTGAGGGGATTCCGGGACGCTCGTCACGGTAGGCGTCCATCAGCATGGCAGAGAACATGATACTGAAGAGGGTGGGTGCGAGGACACAGCACTGCTTCACTCCATTGGTCACTGCAAAGGCCTCAGACAGCGTTCCGTAGTCCGTGACGCGTGCCATCATCCCTTCATGGAGTTGTTTAACCATGTGGGTGAAGTGTCCGGACAGCCAAACTTCTGCATGACCTTCCAAAGTCTGGGCCGGTTCACGGTGTCGAAGACTTCTGTCTGATCTACGAACATAGTGTATAGGTGGGTCCGCATCTCTTGACATTTCGCCTGCAGCTGACGCGCAGCAAATATCATGTCAGTGATGCCGCGGTGACGGCAAAAACCACATTGACTTCCAGGCAGAAGCCCTTGTTCCAGGTCCCTATTAGACGATTTAGGAGATTGCGTGCGAAGATTTTACCGGAAATATTCAGCAGTGAGATGCCGCGGTGGTTGTAACAAACTTGAAGATTCTCATTTTGCTTGTAAAAATGGACAATTGTGGTGTCTTTGAAATCCTGAGGAACTTGTCCCTATCGCCACATCGCTTGGAACAGGGTGGCGAGGTGAGTTGTGAGTTGGTGACCACCATATTTATAAATCTACACCGGGATCCCGTCGGACCTGGGTGCCTTCCCGCTGGACAGTTGCTGCACAGCCTTGAGGGTCTCCTCAGGGGAAGGTGGGAGGTTGAGATCAGCATTAATTTCGACTTGGGGCAATTGCTCAATGGCAGCCTCAGAGGTGGAAGAGGGCCGGTTGAGTACACTTTGTAAGTGCTCGGCCCAGTGGCTCAGAAGTTGGGTTTTCTCAGTGATGAGGGTGGTACCGGCCGCGCTGAGAAGTGGGGCTGTGCCTCTCACTACGGGGCCGTAGACTACTTTGAGCGCAGCGAAAGAGTTCTTACATTCTTTGAGATCCACGAAGACTTGGATTTCCTCACCCTTACGAGCCATCCAAGCGTCCTGCATTTCCCGCAGCCGCTGCTGTACAAGACGGCGACTTTGGTAGTAGGCTGCTTTCGTGGCGTCGGTAGGGTGAGCGAAAAATTCGTTGCGGAGGCGATTCTTATCAAAGATAAGAGTACTGATGGCTGCATCGTTTTCGTCGAACCAGTCTTGGTGTGGGCGGGGCGCCGGGCCAAGGATGCATTTGGCAGTGGATTGAACGGCGTCCCTTAGTTGCAACCATCGAGTCTCCACAGAGGTGTTCTCATCTGCGATTGGGAGGTTATGGAGCTGGTGGGTCAACTCGTTGCAGAAATGAAAACGGTTGGCAGGCAAGTTTAACAGATCAGTATTCAATTTACCTGGGGGTCGCTTACCTTGAGGTCTCCTGCGTGGTTGGAGATGGATCCATATCTTGGAGATGACGAGACAATGATCGGTATCACCATCGGCACCCGACATTGCCTTTGTCACCAACACGTCCTGCTGGTCGCGTCACCGCACGAGGACATAATCCGGAAGGTGCCACTGACGAGACCTGGGGTGCATCCAGGTAGCCTTGTGCTGCAGCGGTTGACTGAAGTAGGCATTGGTCAGTATAAGTCGGTGCACCGCACAGGTGCAAAGGAGGAGAAGGCCATTGTCATTGAGTCCTCGGAGGCCGTGAGGTCCGAGCACTCCTCTCCAGGCGGCGTAGTCTGTGCCGACGCGGGCATTGAAGTCACCAAGGACTATCAACTTGTCCGCCTTCGGCACAGAGGCCAGGAGGGCGTGCAGATCATTGGAGAATTTGTTCTTCATCTCGTCAGAGCTGGTCATTGGAGGAGCGTAGACACTACCGATAGTGGTGAATCTGCCACCCAGAGGGGGGGAGGGTGGATGGGGTGTTCAGCTGGGGGTTGAACGTGAAGGTCGTGGCAGCTCGCATAAATTTCCTCGCGTAGGTGGTGGCTACGCCTAGCATCCCTGGCTGGCATCCAGCTCTCACTCGTGGCTCCCCGGAGCTAGGCTTTGCCAGCTCCCCGCCTCGATCAGCGGGCTAAACCAAGTGAGGGTCTCCGGTGTGTGTGTCCCCACGCCCGGTATGTCCCCGGGTTGCAGCGGTGAGCATTTTAGTAGACGTAGTTGGTGAAAGGACACAACTTACTGTACACGGTAGCATTGTCTGTTTGTACTTTACTGCTTACTCTCCTCACTTGTTTACACTCTGCTACGCTTGCTATCTCTAGTTGCTTTTATAATTTTTACCACTGCTGCGATCATTGCCTACCTCACTAGCTTCAGCATTTCAGTACTACCGTAGCGTTCTCTTGTCTGCGTAATCCACTCGATATCTGTTAGTCTTAACATTGCGTATTTATGCGTGACTCTACATCTTATTACTTTTCTGTTTGCTATTTGTTATATGTTACTTTGCCTGATATTTCTAGTGTTGACTCTACAACCATACCTTTACCATTCCATTACCGTGCTCTTAAAGTGACCTTATTCCATCGTAGCAATTTCTACTCAAATAGTAGTCCTACCGCCATGACTAGCACTCTAAGTCCTCGCAGAGTTTGCCTCCTCAGTAGCATCAATAACGCCTAATCGTAGCAGCAAGTCCACCCACAGTCAGATGCCGTAGCACTAGAACCCGTAACAATTTTACATGAGACACAGGCTCTTTCACCGCTAATGCTTCCAGGATAATTACTGCTGCTCCCACCCCCTATTTTCCAAATGCTCCCCCTCCCCTAAAAGTCCTCAGCTGCGCGACAGCAAAGCTGTAGGCAGGCTCACAGCCAAGTGGTCGTTCGGCACCAAAACACTCGCGGCCCATGGTGCAGTTTGGCAGCAGTTATGAGTGACCGGCAGTCCCTTTGAGGAACAGCGCTGCTGCCCCTCGTGAGAGGGTTTATGGGCCTAGAAAAAGTGGTTACCAAACACGCTGGGTCGCGACATCTGCCAGTTGACCGTGGCTGACAGATTGCAAACACGTGGTCGAAACACTACAAACGCAAATAAAAAATTATCTCTTCCCCACCCTCCCTCTCACCCGTTTCCTTCCACAGGGCAGCTCCCAGAGCTCACAGGACGATGGCTCAGGGAGCCCAGATAAGTCCAACAATCTTCGGCACCTGGAATGTTCGTTCCCTTTTAGATAACCCGAGGAGCATTCGACCGGAACTAAGAACAGCGCTCATCGCCCGGGAACTGGCGCGCTTCAAGGTGGAGATCGCCACACTCAGCGGAACCCGCTTCTCCGGTGAAGGTTCCATAGAAGAGGTGGGTGCCGGCAACACCTTCTTATGTGTAGGCCGTCCAACGGCAGAACGACGAGAAGCCGGCGTCACCTTTATCATCCAGAAGGACATCGTGGGACGTCTACCCTGTACGCCGCAGGGCATCAACGAACGAGAGCTACCACCCTGCTGCTCACAAACGGAGTGCTGTTACCACCCTAATCAACCGAGCAAGAACACATTGTTCTAGTCCTGAACTCTACAAAGCCGAACTGAATAACTTTGTCAACTTGTTTTCATAAAACGGTTGTCCCAGACAATTTGTGCGTCGATGCACAAGACGAAAACAGTCAAAGCAAATCGAAAAAGAACTAGATTGTCCCGATTAGGCGCCTAATACAAAAATGGCAAACGTTTCCATATATTAAGAACGTATCTGAACTTTTTGCCATACACCTGAGGAAGCACCAAATTCACTTGGTGCACAAACCACTGAATACCCTACGAACTCATCTCGTACACCTCAAGGATAGGGTTGGCTACTTGGACCAAAATAGTTCATCTACAAGATCCCTTGTGGCGGCTGCAATTCCGTTTATTGCAGGCAGACACGAAGATCAGCCTCCACACACATAAAAGTACATAAACGAGCGGTAAAGGGGCGTTATCCCTCGTCTGAAGTCGCCATGCACACATTAGAAACCGAACAGCAATTTGCATGGGACGACTCCCGAATTTTTGGCTCTTGCACATTCAAGAAAGGCCGTGAATTTCTCGAAGCCATGCACTCGGACACACAGTGCATAAACAGGCACACTGAGTTAGCATCGTCGTACCAAAGCATTAAGCTCAAGTGGGCAAGACGCGAGCCAATCCAAAGGGAATGAAAGACACGGCAACAAGGTACTGACGCAAACCTCACGCCACAGCGTTATTGATTTTCCCACTGACTTTCGATATTAGTTGTCACCCCTTTTTGGCCCATTCACTTTGATTAACGTCTGAAGACGAAGCGGGGCTTCAGCTTCGAAAACTAACCGAATAAACCATCTCTCCCAAAGTGCTTTCTCTACATAGTTATGCTTCTAGGGATGCTGATTTTCCAATTCATACGTATGAAATACGTTTGTGAAGTTTCACTGCAGTCTAGACGATTGGAAATGTGTACAATACGGGAAATTCTTACTCGGGAATAGTTAGCCTTTCTACACTGATGTCAACTTGTCCTACGTAAGTGTGCACAGCCTCGTTGCCGAACATATTATTTCCTGGGAAAAATTATCATCGCCGTAGTTTGTCCCTGAAAAAAATGCCAACAGTGTGTTTAGGCAATGCATTACGATGACTTATGCAGGCATCGGAATATTAAGTCGTTTGCCGTTTAAAAATATCTGGAAAAAATGAAAGAGACGAAAGCCGACTGATGCAAACGACAGGCTCATACAAAATGACCATTTCTTTTTTCAGCTCTTAAGATGTTAATTTTTTTGGGTATTTTATTTGAAGTCTGACTGTGTTCTGGGGTAAAAGCGCCGACATAATGTTCAATAAATTTACCTTTATGTTGCAAATTTCCATCCTAACAGCCTTGGTACTACCTTAAAAGCCTATACACGTGTTGCGCCGGTATTCTACTGCTGTTTGATACACTTGCGAATTGTCTAGCTCATCAGTGGGTCCTCCAGCTTTCTCTGTCTACTTTCTAGTCGAATAACCGGTTTTGAATGTTCAGTTTTTAATCTCCTAAGGTATTAATTCCTGTTTGCAGTATGCAGCAGTGTATTTAGACTTTAGGCGTAGAAAATTGCCTTGTTTTTTCAATCAATATATTTCCTTTATATTTTACTAATTTGATGCCTGCCTAACAAAATATGTGTTTACAATGTCAGACACACGCTCCCCTATCGATAAAGACAGTCTTTCTTCCCGTTGTGTCCTTTGGGTCACTCTCAATCCTCGCCAGCAGCCATTTATCATCTAGCATATATTAAAGGCAGAAAAATAGCTGGCTTATGATGGCTTATAATCCAGAATTGGCTATCCATTTCCTATTTCCTTTTCAGTTATGTTATATCGTCTATAATAAAAGCTAGTCGTTGAACCGCTGCTGGCAGAGCTTGAGGACGAACCCCAAGCCACAATGGTACGAGTGAGAGTAATAACCGATGGTTGAGCGCCCACATACCATTGCATATCTTCTCGATTGAAACAGGCAAGGCAACGAGCACGTGGCGCAGTGTTTTGAACATTGTGCTTTTAACTAACTAGGTCTTGTGTTTGAACCGCAGAGGTCGCCGCCCCTGGGGTTAGGTATGGCTGGCTGATGAAAAATAATAAGTCAGGAATGACCATTTTAGTCTCCTTTGTCTTAAGCAGCATTTTTTGCTATTAGATCTTGATAATTATAAAATTGATCGGTGTGGCGAGTGCAGGATCATGTCTTCAAATATTTAAGAAGAACAAAGATAGCGTATTAAGCTGCTGATACAGTTTCCGAGACGGTCTTATTTTTCCTGGCTTATACTGATCGGACTTGTACATTGATCCTGATCACTCTATTATACTTTTTTTCAGATTCGATGTTACAAGGGATTCAAGGAGGCCATTGATGGTCTGTCATCAGTAGCCTGTCTTGTGAATAACGCTGGGACAGCTTCAGGCTTGGACGAAAAGTTTCTTGACAACACGAAGTGTACCTTTGATTTCCTGGCGTTCGTTATAAATCTCAATGTTCTGGGCTTCACCTGCGCCACCAAGGCAGCCATGGAGAAACTCCTAGACAATGCCGCTGTCAGAAGACCTTTTCTCATCAACATCAGTTCCATAAACGCCATAACTAAACCACGCGTGCTGCCAATCTACTCTGCAAGCAAATCCTATGTCAAAACAATGAGTGAATGTCTGGCCACGCTGGTAGCCACTCGCGGCGTCCGAGTGCAGACATACATGCCCTGTGCTGTTGCAACCAATCTCGCGCAGATTTCTCCCATCTGGCCAATCATCCCTTCAGCTGAGGAGTATGCCGCATCTGCTCTTGACATGCTTGGCGTCGAGGAAAATAGTTGTGGATACTTTTTCCACAACTTTCACTACGTCGGATTCAAAGTGTACTTAACAGGGCGCAAACTCCATGACCTCTGGTGCATGTGGTTTGAAGGATCGAAGGAGTCCGACAAGAAAGAATAAGTGACTCGACAGTCATCTCAAAAATTCATAGACTGACAACAACTACAACCCATCGAATTCAAATTCTGCATTCTTACTAGAAGAAAGTGTTTAAGGTCTAAATAAATCACTGGTGACTTGTCCTTTCATTCTTACTGTGACAGTTAAATGTGCATGGAGTCTGTGCACTTAAGTTAATCTAATGTTGAAGAAAAGATTACATGTATGTGCTTTTACTGCGTACATTATTCGCCGTAGTACCAATTGATGAAGACCTCCCCTGCAAGTTGAAGGCTTCTGCACTTCAAAAATATGGAATAAGCCGTTTAAAAGGCCTTGAGCTCACCGATAGGTACCTTGATCGAGGTTTTCTGACAAGGCATATCTGAGAGGTCTAGGCAACTCCGACGCCACTGCTTTTATATTCGGCCCTGCTGATCGAGGAATTAAATGATTAGCAAAAAGCATGCATTTTAAAATGAGGCAGTTTTCCAGCACGGAGAAAGTCGAATATTATGGTTTGACTTCATTTTGCGTCATGATATTTGGGCGGACATCGGAGATCATCTTTCGCGTTACCGCTAACGCCAACACCGTGTGACTCAGGGCCATTGCCTGTAGCGACATTGCTCTTCGATCTGAAATGATGATCCCGCCTACAAAACCTGATTTTTATGATCTCAACTGATTGGTACAACTGCAAGTAGAGCATTACCTGAACGAGCTGGTCTCCTGTCGAGGCTGACCTAAAAACAACAACTACATAGCTGCAAGTCAAATGCTTCTTCAGCTGTACACCTGTCGAGGGCTGATTGCTGCATCGACAACATAGGGTTCCCCAAATCACAAGTCAGCGAGGACGGAATAAACTGGCACAGCCTTACTGTGGGAGAGTAACCGGTAGTAAAGCTAAGTCACGCGCCAGTTGTCAGCAGTTTCTGCACGCCAGATGTGTCCATGAAGTTGTATTTGTATTGGAAAAGAGACTGCGGGATAAGTGCTTTGTCGTCTGCAGCCAATCAAATGAAGCAAGAGTACCGATGGGCTTCGAGTGTACGCGCGGCCAGTCGGCAACAAGCGGCAGATAGGACAAGAGCGTGCAAGGCTTGGCTAGCGAAGTAAACATGATTCAGCGCGGTGGTGCTGGATGCGCGGACCCTCATATCCTGCTAGTCGGTCAGTGACTAGTTTCCACTCAAGTACTACTTGGCGGGCCTGTCATGAAAAGGTGATCATAGGAGAGAGTTAAGTAAAATATTTAAGCGCAGAAAAAGAGTCTGGACCGCAGAAGCAGCAGAACCTAATTGTTATAGCACAGTTAGTTCGGCGTCGAAAGTTGTTATAGCCGAGTATATGGGATCCGACTAACAGGCAGAAGAAGGCAAGAGATCGGTCCTGATAGGCAATGGCTTTTTTTTAACCGTACACAAAGACTTTGGGGCTTTCCGGACTGTCCACTTCTGTGTCTTCTGCCGGTCCGTCGGAGTACTTTAGCTTGTCGCGCGCAGCATATTTATACAGCTTCAGTCTTTCCAGAATATTCCTAGCGTATGGCCTTCTCCCAGAAATTCTGGAATTCTCTTGACTACGATCACTGCGCCTGCTACGCAAGTGGTCATCTGGCTTTTTTGGCTCACGGCGTATGCGCAGGCGTCTGACATGAGGGCGTGGCGTACTCTGGACGGCCCTTTTCGCCGACTGCCGTGAATGCAGGGGGCTGCTACCTCTGTAACACTTACCTCAGGATTTCGGCCGGTTAGACGTCAAAGTCGATAAAAGTCTTCACACTCGTGATTGAGTGACCCAGCTCACATATTAATACCCCGAATAGTACAGTGGGTCTGCATGAGTACAGGAGTATCTAGGGCCGTGTCTGAGCGTTGTTCCCAAAACCTGCACGCGAGAGGAAGGGAAGGCAATTAACCTCGCGGATAGCAATTCCTACACACAAAAAGGTTGCGTATATGTATTGATCTGCTTGATGTGGCAGCGACGGCGATATGGACCAATCAGAATTGACGATGTGTTGGTAGCTACGGTGTGCGTGCCATGGCAGCAGCTAGCGCAGGCGCATTTCTGAGCGATGACTCATCTTGGGAATGGAGGCACTTCCAACAGGCCAGTGCAAAATTTTGTTGCGTAGTCGCGAAGCAATGCGTTCGACCGCCTCTGACACGTCCTTGACCTAGGGCAGTGCATGCCATAAACTATTGACTGGTTCTGGTTGGGTCCTCTGGAGGCGAACACGCAAGCACCGGATTCGGGTTTCCGTTTCGGATAAAGTGATCGCAGAGATATCTGGCATCGCATGCTTTTTCTTTTGGATTGCTGTAGTGAGTCTGGATTATTTTAAAAGGTTTGCTCGTCCATCTTCGTGCATGAGCCATCGGATGGTTGTTGTGGAAATGGAGGAACGTTTGATGTCTACCACCTTCTTGTAGATGCTTTGTACTATTTTACCATTTTTCATCTTCCTTCGTGAATTGTTAATCTGGTAAGAATGAATTGAGTTGGTAGTGAAAATTCTGCAACGTGTTCCTTAGGACAACGATTTGCCGCAATGAAACATTTGACTAAGGGATCTTTGACAGACCACAGAACCGAGCCAGGAAAAATATGTTGGTTTCACTTGGTGTGTTCATTCGCTGTGATCAAATTTCGACGTTTGAATTATCGGATAAATGTATTGAAACGATCTGCTAATGGTTTGGCTTCTGAGTTCTATGCTGTTCTGTAAATCCTTTTTAATCAGTTAAAGCCTGGGTTCTCTCATTGCGGTCTTCTCGATGCATTACGAACATTGACTGTCCCTTTTCTGTGGATGAAATGATAATTCGTTTGTCCGTCCTTTATTCCTCAATACTTTTCCACTTTATTCTTTGACAAACATTGAGCTGGTCTGTGTGTCACCAACGAAGAAGTGATACGTTGTCGAACTGAATGTTTCTTGTCTTGGGTTGTTTCATGGCCTCCAGGGCTACAACGAAGTCAACAGAGTCGGTTTTGATGGTGTTAATATAACCTCTATACAGCTACCCGGGCTCTGTGCTCCGTTAGTGTATCCCGTTTCTTTTCCAAAATTTATCACTTTTGGCTTGCTCCAGCACAGACCTCGTCTTAGCAAGGCCTTTAGTGGTGCACTCTCTTTTATTTTGCGCTATCACAGCCTTGTATCTGTTTCGAAGCCGGTGGAAGACATCGATCAGAACACTCCTCATCTGTCTAGCACATCGCTTCTCAACTTATTGTATCCTGAGCATCATGATGTGGTATTACTTTTGCCATGCGCTTTATTTCTACGCAACTTTCTATACTCATTCTATTAGTAAGCTGCAAAGTCTTCCCTTACTATGCGCGAAAGCTTCCGTCATATGTCCTGCCGTACATCGGCCTACAAGATCTCGGTAATCTCATTCCTAGCACGATTCTTCACGTGTGAAGGGACGGAAATTGAGAAGCTGAAGGCTGAACTGTCACTATAACTTATGTGGTAACCATGTCAATTTCTTACTTTGAGTATTTTGTGATCTTTGAGAGTTCACCTTTGAGCTTTTTGGACCCTTAAGTAATCTTATATTTTGCTCTCCGTGAATGGAGACATTTGCTGCTGTAAATTTTGCTATTTCCTTCAAAATAAAGTTTTCTATCTATCTATCTATCTATCTATCATTTAGTTACGCATTTTCTGAACTAGCATTTATCTCTATTTGTTTGAGTTAGTTCATTAAATAATACACCCAAACTTCAAGTAGTGTGAGTGATATTTGATCCCCTGCCTATGTTCTACACTGGGCGACTAAGGCAGCTGAGTTTATTAAATCGTGGCTATTTTGCCCACCGTAGCTGAGCGTGGGAACGGATTAGTGATCGTTCATACTAGCTTAACGGCGTCCCTAAATGAGAACGCACGGAGCGTTCGTCACGCGGTTCTTCACTCGTCTACAAGCCAGCCAATCATCGTGCAGTGCCGTAGTGGTTTTCGCCTCGCTTGCCAAAATTTGGGCGGGTGACGCTAAATGTGCGGTGTCTCTTTCTGTACCCGAATTCTGGGCAGATCTGCCTGGATTGTATTTTTCTTAGCATTGAGTCCAGGCTTTACTCAACGAAAATCGCAAATTAAGTTACATAGTTCGACAAACTTGTTAGGGTACATAATTGTAGGTTCTGTCCCAGGTGCCGTCAGTAATATAAATTCCCCCTACCGATCCACCTGATATTCAGCTCATTGCACTTCATGGTGTATGCGACTGCTGGAGGTGTCATCAGCCCATCTGTGAGGAGTGATTGGGTGATAAAAACCCAGCGGGGTGAGCTCAAAATAGACGAGAAGTTGTTTAAGGAGCTTTTCCTGAAGTGACTACGAAACATTGTTGGATCCAGCTCAGAGTACCCCATGGTCTCATGATTAGCTGCGATTGCAAACAGGATGTTGGGGGTGCAGCAGTTCCAGCCAGCGTCCTCCATCGTCTAGATTTCAATTTCGCCTTTACCGACCGCCTAGGAGCAACTTGTGACACAAATGGCGGCCATGGCAGATGAAATGTCTTCCATCAAAATCCAACCTGTGCGCCTCACCACTCGTCGATTATCCAACGTTCACTTTTCTCCCTCCAATTCACGACGTTGAACCGATTTCGTTTATTGGTATCATACAAGTGCCGGCAGAAAGGCCAAGCGGTGTTCCTCACCTCATTATTTCAAGCCTTAACAGTCCGCCAGATAATAGAGTCAACCATATTCTGTGATTCCTCAAGTTCTGGTCACACCTTTTCTGTGTACGACTCCTAGTCTCGCAAACGTTTCCTGTTGGATACTGGAACCCAAATCGGTTTATTATCTTTCCCTGCAGATGGCCGTCACTATCCCAGTCCTGGTCTGCATTTCCAAGCTTTCAACACTTCTGCTAGCGTGGTAAGCTGCAGCATCAACTCTCCTTCTATTTTTACGTTTGACGGTCTGGCGTTCAATCTAAACTCAAGCCTTTTTATGTCGCTCTCTTGGATTTTTGTGATTGTGGTTTCCTTACACGCTATTCTTGGCTCAGACTCCCTAGGCAACTTTGACCTCCTAGTAGACGGCCGGCGTTCCTGACTGCTTGATCGTACTACCGGTTTGTCTGCCCGCAGATTTTCACCCTTTGCAGCTTAAGGCAATTGATCTGTTTCAGAAATTTGAAGAATAGTTTTCCCGGTGAGAACTTGAAAATAGTAATGCAAGCAATTCGAAAGTAGAAGTGGGCGAAGGTACAGCCGTTATTGAAACTGTTACCTTTTCTGTCGCAGACGTAAGACATGTCCTCAGTCACATCAAACCGGAAAAGTCTCCTGGACCGGATGGGATCCCTGGACGGATACCCACAGAACTGTTGACCGAGCTATCAGTGCCTCTTTCAATTCTGTTTGAGCTTTCCATGAGAACAGGGAACTTGCCTTTGCAGTAGAAGACGGCCAACATCGTACCATTATATAAGGAATGTAGCAAGATGTCTGCAAACAGCTTTTGGCCCATAATCTTTACTTGCCTCTCCTGCAAAATGATGGAGGTCCTTGTCAAGCAGGCCATACTAATATTTTGCGATTAAAGTGAAATCCTACAAAATTTCCACCATGGCTTTCGGCGAGGGCGCTCCAGCCTTTCGAATTTACTTACTTCAAGTGAGGCCTGAACAAGTGCTTTAAAAGAGGGCTTCGAAGTGGACGTAGTGTACATCGATTTCTGCAAAGCCTTTGACAGCGTGCCCCATCAACGCTGGATCAGGTCATTTTTATTCGGTCGAAAACAACGTGTTTGCATCAGGGAGGATAAATCGGACTGTGCTGACGTAATAAGTGGGGTTCCTCAAGGCTCCGTTCTCGGTCCTCTATTCTTCATTCTCTATGTAAATGACAGCCTTCAAGAACTGGACTGCGGTAAAAGTATGTTTGGCGATGACGTTGAGCTCTGGCAGGTCATTAAGCGCCCAAGCGACCGAGATGCTCTGCAAAATAATCGTCGCAAACTGCAGACGTGGTCCGAGAGATGGATGCTGGATTTCAATGTGCAAAAGTGTGCCGTCCTCCACCTGCGTCCAACAAACTACCCTATCCCCCAGAGCATCAGGACATATCACCTGAAAAACATCCAAATTCCCGTAGAATCTACTCAAACAGACCTCGGCATTTGGATACAAAGTAATCTGAAGCCCTCATTACAATCTGTCAAAGCTGCAAATAAAGCCACGGGAGTGCTGCACGCTATCAACAGGCCGTTTCTAGCCTTCGATGAAGACCTCTTTGGCAGAGTGTACGGCACATTTGTTCGACCATACCTAGAGTATGGCATACAGGCGTGGTGGCCGTGGCTATCAAAAGACACAACATGTCTGGAGAAAGTGCACCGTCGGGCAGCAAAGCTAGTACGAGGTTTAAAGAACCACACTTACATAGATAGACTGGCATCCCTCAATTTATTTCCTCTGCATTACAGGCAACAAAGAGGGGATCTTATCCTAGTTTAAAAGATAATGAACGGTCTTAAGAAAGGATAACGGTTTAAAGGCATGTTTTTAGGGGCAACTTTCGCCTCATCTCCGTGAGCACACAATGAAGCTGCGCACGAAAATGTCCAAGCTTAACCTCCGCCCTGAATTCTTCACACAACGTGTCATACAAAAGTGGAATAACCTTCCACAGTCAAGTCAAGTCAAATTTATTAAAGGAAATATAGGCAAATGCCTTTGAACTCCCTCTTGGTACATAGGATTTAAGAAATGCATTGGCATAGCCGAATATTCCAAAAAAGTCATTGACACAATTTCAAACGACTACTCGCTTGTTTCAAGTAATAAACTCACACTCAGTTTACACGAGCCAGCAGTGTAACTGAGGAAGAAGAGCAGACAGTGAAAAAACTCCTGAGGCTGGCTCATAATTCAAAATGTAATGTCATTTGTGGTTTTTAGGAGAAAAACTGTCGCTCGTGGGGAAGTATGTGAATGATAGGGGCATGATGCTTCTGTGAATGTAGACGGCAGCCATGGCGTCCATGACGAGTAATATCTACATCCGAAGGACCATACGAGAAGGAGACCTCGGAGCCACGAGAACGTCCTGAAAAACCGGAGATACGACCATAATACGCCTTTGCTGTGCCAAGAGCCAAGAAACCCACCACGTCGTCATCAGTTGGTCAATACGAGAAGGGGGTGACAGGGCCGCATAGCCTGGGACCATAGGTGCGGTAGATGCGACCTGAGATGTGATCAGCGCAGTTCACATAGTGAGCAGAGACGTCGGACCTAAGCAATGTCTTAACGCATTTGGTTAAATACGACTAATAATAATGCTACTACTTTAAAATTACTATTAGTATATATTTATAGCATTTCTAGCATTTCAGTGTTCAGATTTAGAGCGCTTCAATTTTTGGATTCGGAACACTTCAGTGATTGGAGTTAAATTACTTAATCGCAACGATACTCATTAAATCGGTCTAGGTTTGCTTAAAATGCATACACGGAATGGGATGTGACAATATCCGCAGGAAAGGCATTCCATGCCTGGATTACCCTCTTCGAGAAAAAGAATTTTCATTGGTCAAGTCTTGCCCCAGTCACACGTTATTTGGGGCGGGGGTGTTCTCGCAGCCTAGAGGTGGTGGCCCGCTCAAAGAAGTCATTTATTTGGAGGCAGTAATCCTGACCACGCAACAGGCGCAA
>JAYGXS010000005.1:60739904-60753005 GCA_036362985.1 Ligula intestinalis
CTGGTCAAAGCGGGTAAGGACCCCTGCCTAGCGACCTCTTATCGTCCAATTGCCCTCCTCAGTCCATTGGCGAAGATCCTGGAACGGCTCATCCACCCAATTCTGACGTCTGTGGCGGAACTATCTTGCCACCAACATGGTTTCCGATCGGGTCGTGGAACTACAACGGCGCTTTTCGAGCTCAGCGACGCTATCCTCGAGGGCTTCAATCAACAGAAGCCCGCTTCGCGGACCGTGGCAGTCTCAATTGACCTGTCACGAGCCTTTGACTGCGTCCGCCACGATCAGCTCCTGCAGGACTTGGTCTCGTTGAACGTCCCGACTGGCCTGGTCCGATGGTTGGCGGCTTACATCCGTGGCCGTCACGATCGTGTCCTCTTCCGGGGTGCTCTCTCCAAGCCCCGTAAGCAGTCCTGTAGCGTCCCTCAAGGCTCTGTGCTCAGCCCGACGCTCTTTAACATCTACATGCGAGAGCTCCCACTCCCCCGGGCACCTGTGCAAGTGATATCCTATGCGGACGATATTACGTTCTTCTGCCGGCACCATGACATCGATCAGGCTGCACAGCTCCTCACGGAGTTCATGCCTGTTGTCGAAAACTTCCTCACCCAGCGCGGAATGACGATCTCGGCAGCCAAGTCGTCCGTAACTGTCTTTACGCTTGATCCGAAGGAGATCAATCGTCACCCGGTCATCACCGTCAATGGGGCGTCCTTACCGCTCGTCCGCAAGCCCAAACTCCTTGGTGTGCGTTTTGATCCGCTCTTTACGTTCGCAGACCATGCCAGGGAGACCGCAAGCAAAGTAAGCCGCTGCACCAAGGTCCTCAAGGCTCTAGCAGGCACATCCTGGGGCTGTGCGAAAGAGACTCTGTCGACTGCTTTCAAGGCGCTGGCCAAGCCGCACCTCACTTATGCGGCATCAATCTGGTCTCCTACGATGAGCTCTTCCAGCCTCCGCCGCCTCCAGTCAGCCCAAAACGCTGCCCTCCGCACGATCACGGGTTGCTATAAAATGTCGCCTATAGATCATCTTCATGCGGAGGCTTCTGTTCTACCGGTCGCCAATCACAACACTCTCCTTAGCCAGCAGTTCTGGTGGAGTTGTTCGCAACCCGGCCATCCCAATCATAACCGTTGCACCGCTCCCGAGCCCTGCCGCAACGTCCGGCCGTCTATTCGAGCACTCCACAAGGAAGCTGTTGCCTCGTCTCTCACGGATCTACCTGTTGATAGCTCTGCCACCAAGACAGGCTTCCAGCGTCTCCACCAGAGAGTCGTTGTCGAGGAGAAACGAGGTTACCGTCCCCCGGTCCTTTTGGGTGGCTATCCGCCTCCGATCGCGGCCTCGGAACGACATCTCCCGAGGGTTACTCGCTGTACTCTGGCGCAGCTACGCAGTGGCTACTGTATGCTCCTTCGGCAGTACCAGCACCGGCTCGACCCATCCATACCCGACTGCTGTCCCGACTGCGGCGTCTCGCCGCATGACTGCCGTCATCTGTTCGCCTGCAGTTCTCGGCCAGGCACCCTCCTCACTCCCACGGACCTGTGGCTCAAGCCGGTCGAGGTCGCGGCTTTTCTCCGTCTCCCAACTACTCCCAGTTTGGATTCCGGCGGGGATTCCTGATCCAACTATGGGCTACGACACACACACACCAGCTCCCCCTAACTCTGATCAAATGTTAACCCCGTTTCGACCCCCCCCCATTCCCTCTCCCCTGACAACCTTCCTACTTTTTCTTCTAACCCGCATATTCTATTTACTTAATTACCCTATAAATGTAAAGGCCTGATGACAATTATCAAAAACAAACGTATGTTCGCCAATTCATCCTTTGAATATTTCAATGGGAATTTTCGCAATTTTAAGACAATCCAAAGATCCCGCGGTGTTAAGGCGCTCAATGGGTACCTACGTATCAACACCAGACTTGTGGAGGCAATAATACGGGCCAAGTTTATTGACAGATGTGTAGAGGTAGATGAATACCCAAACTTCTACTTGAGAGCATTGCGAAGGAGCCGTACGGTTATCACCAGTGACACATTACGAAGATTTGCTATGAATGAACGAGAGAGCATCTGTGCAAAAGTGGAAGAGCTAGAGCGTCACTTGTGCCAAAGTGCAGCCATACTCGACCAACTAAGCGAAGACAAAAGACTCGAATTCAAGAATTATGTGCATTCTATCGAGGAGAAGCGGAGAGAAATAAAGACGACCTCTCTTCTTCGGAGCGTACACGAATGCAGACCACAATCAAAGCTTCCTGAAGACCCAAGTCGGTACGAACACAACTATTTCTCCATATGACTTGATAAAACTTCGATCGAAGCCTTATCACTGGGTCCTAATGTTTGTTGTCCCCGTCAGAAACCCAACAAACTAGAGCTGAAAACACAAATCGAGAATCTGCTTCATCAAACGCATGACCTCCAGCCACTTTCGACCGATAGTTTACAGCACTGTAAGTCTACTCTTGTTAACTGTTCGTATCAGTATTTAAACAGTGGCCAGAAACAACGGGGTCTGCTAACAAAGGCACACATGGAAAAATTTAAACTTCTTCGGCAGAATAAAGATATACTTATCACAAGGCCAGATAAGGAAACGGGCTTTGTTCTTGTGGATTACATTGCGAAAATGCAATCTATTTACTCAGCCAAAGACAAGTTCAGCAAGACGGAAAGTAAAGTCAAATTTATTAAAGAAAATATAGGCAAACGCCTTTGAACTCTCTCTTGGTACCTAGGATTTAAGAAATGCATCGGCATAGCCAAACATTCCAAAGAAGTCGTTGACACAATTTCAGACGACTACTCGCTTGTTTCAAGTAATAAACTCACACTCACTTTACACGAGCCAGCAGTTTAACTGAGGAGGAAGAGCAGACAGTGAAAAAACTCCTAAGGCTGGCTCATAATTCAAAATGGATTGTCATTTGTGGTTTTAAGGAGAAAAACTGTCGCTCGTGGGGGAAGTATGTGAATGATAGGGGCATGATGCTTCTGTGAATGTGGACGGCAGCCATGGCGTCCAGGACGAGTAATATCTAGATCCGAAGGACCCTACGAGGAGGAGACCTCGGAGTCACGAGAACGTCCCGAAGACCGGAGATGCAACCATGATACGCCTTTGCTGTGCCAAGAGCCGAGGAACCCGCCACGTCGTCAGCAGTCGGTCGATACGAGAAAGGGTGTGACAGGGCCACGTAGCCTAGGACCATAGGTGCGGTAGATGCGTCCTCAGACACGATCGGCGCAGATCGCATAGTGAGCAGAGACGTCATAGCTAGATCATGGCTGAAACTCATTTGGTTAAGTACTGATAATAGTACTTCGTTCAAGTTAATATTAGCATATATTTATAGCATTATAAGGGTTGGATGTAGAACGCTTCAATTTTTGGATTTGGAACACTTCAGTGATTGGATTTGGAGTACTTTATCGCGACGATACTCATTAAATCAGTCTATTTTTTCCTTAAAATCATCCACGGAAGGGGACATAACAATATATGCAGGAAGGACATTCCAGGCCTGGATTACCCTCTTAGAGAAAAATAATTTTTTGGGTCAAGTCTTGCCCCAGTCGCACATAATTTGAGGAGGTGTCCTCGCAGCCTAGAGGTGGTGGCCCGCTCAAAGAAGTCATTTGTTTTGAGGCAGCAATCCTGACCACGCAACATGCGAAATGCCTGGACTAAGTCCCTACGTAGCTGCCTGTAATCCAGCGGAAACAAGTCAAGATTTACCAATCGGGTCTCATAAGGGAGGTTTCATTGGCCTCGTACTAATTTTGTTGCGCATATTTGTACCCTTTCGAGGTTTTTTTGTCTTTGGCTGTCCAAGGTCTCCAGGCTTGGATGGCAAATTCCAGTTGAGGTCGCACAAACGTGCTGAAAACCTTGCCAAATATAACTTTGTCAAACTTAGCAAAGGCGCGCTTGATTAGATACAAGCTCGACATTGCGGATTTAGCCACTTTTAGGACGTGGAGTGATGGCTTCAGTGAAGGCGTGAATCACACCCCCAGGACTTTCTGAGCCTTTACCTCTGGCAGCGGCAGGTGATTCAGGTAATACACCCTCTGAGGCGTAGTGCTGGTTCTACCAAAGCACATTAGGTTGTATTTGGCCACATCGAATGGCATGAGCCAAAGGGTCGACCGTTGCTCCAGTCTATGCAAATTTGCCTGGAGGTTTAATTCATCGTTTTGGTTGCGTATGACCTTCCAAATGTTTATGTCATCAGCAAACATTGTGATTTTGCAGTCTAATCCACTTATGCAGTCATCAATATGTATATAAAGAAGAGAATAGGGCCAAGAACAGATCCCAGTGGCACCCCGCTCTCAACTGCTGACTCCGCCGACCGCTGTTCGCCAATACAAACGGTCTGGGTACGAGCAGTCAAGAAGTTTGAGATATACAGCAAAAGGTATCCCCCTTACTCCTATGCGGCTGAGCTTGTATAAGAGACGTTGATGAGGCACCGTGTCAAACGCCTTCGTGAAGTCTACGAAGACTGTATGCACCGCATTCCCTTCATCGATCTGCTGGAGGATATTTTTCATATTTTCCATTTAACCTTTAAGTTTGCTATACATATAGGCTATAACATGATATCCTTCGCATCTATTCTCTGTGTGCGTCGATCACACCCAATTAGTCAATCTTTTCGATCGCCGTTACAGCGTGTGGCGATAGCGTAGCGGTTAGCATCGCGGTCCTGTGTTAGAAGGGTTTTGAGTTTGTGGGCTCTTGGCGCAACTTGTGCGTTGTTTTAACCTATCAATAACCAATTTTGTTTAAACTCGAATCTAACCTACAAGCACATTTTCGGTTTTGACGCCTGCCAGCAACTGTCTTGCTAAACACACTCCACAGCTCAATTCTCTCCTCACCTGCCGCTGTTTAGTTTGCCCTTCAACGATACCTATCTGGTGATCATTCTCGGGCTCAGGAGAATCCAGCAACAATTTGCAAACGATAATTTCCTCAATTTGAACAAGCGTGGCGCAACGAACTTGGATCCTGATCTTCACGGTGTCATCCTTTGGCAATGCGACTGCTTAACTACTGCCGACTAGGACCGTGAAGGATCTAAGTGAGTTGCATAATTTCTAATCTTCATCGTCATCCCCATATACCAGTTTTCACAATTTTTCCACTAGAATAGTCTTGTAAATCACTTACTAGCCGTTAAAATACCTTGGAAGGTTTTCCATTGTGTATTTGCCAAGACGTTTTGTATATTTGTAGTGATAAAGCCTCTACAAATTTTGTGACCCCGTATCTATTATCATCCACGTCTTATTATTTTTTCCATTCACCTGTTTTTCCCGTTTGACTCTGCCGTTCATACGTTTTTCAACATGTGTGACGAAAACCACCAATTTCACGATTGCGACGAAGATGATGCTGGTTCTAACAACTCGTGTATACCACCTGATCAGGACGAGCCTCAGGCTTTTTAGATATCCATTAAGCTTCCCCCGTACGAATTGCGTGACCGACGGTCTGGATCAAACAGATTGAGGCCATTTTTTGCCTCACGTCAGATTACTGGCGAGCGTACGCGTTACGCGTACGTCGTGCAGTACTTACCTTTCGACATCGCTTTCGCCGTTCAGGATCTTTTTGATCCTTTCCCCAAAGTCAAGCCCTACTCTAGCTTAAAAAAGGCTATTCTTGAGCGTACGGCACAATCTGCCGACAGAAAGCTTCGCCAACTCCTCAACAGCGTCGAGCTTGGCGACCAAACCCCCTCTGCTCATATGCGCCACATCCGTCACCTGCTTGCTGGTCGCACCTTAGATGATTCTATTTTCCGTTGCATTTGGATGGATAAATTACCCTATCCAATGCAACAGGTACTCGCCCTGCTTGACGACGATGTTCCGCTGACCAAACTCACGGATCACGCAGGTCGCATCCATCAATGTTACCCCGGTACTAGTTCGTCTGGTGTAAATCAAGCCTCAACCTCAGTACCTCAGCATGCCGTCTCCTATGTTTCGGCCTCACGATCCGACCGTAAACCTGACAACCGTACAGAGCGAAATCCACTAAATCGCTTGATACCTCATCCCCGCGGTCTACTTCACCCTCTCAACCGATTCGAGACTTTTTAGATAACAGAGATGACGACCTGCAGGATCTTAAAGATACTGTCAGGTTATTGTGCTCTCAAGTGAGCACGATGTTTTCCACACTCAACCGGCTTCAAACCGGTCGTCCCTCTGCAGGCCGCAATCGTTCCAACTCAAAGGAGCGTGCAGACGACAAGGCCTGCTGGTACCACCGAACATTCGACCCGGATGCTATTAAATGCGTCCCGCCTTGTTATTATGCTAGAAGTTCACGTTCGAAAAACGGCGCCGCCAGCCAGTAATGGCGACGACTGGTGCTGGCCACTCGCGACACAGTCGCCCGTTTTACGTGACCGACAAGTCCACAGGGTTCCGTTTCTTGATCGATACAGGCGCAGAGATTAGCATTTTACCACCCCCTCGTCGTCATCAGCTCCAGCTATCGCAGTTTAAACTGCAGGCTGCGAACATCACTTCTATCGCCACGTTTGGTCAACAGTCCGTGACTTTAGACCTCGGGCTTTGTAACCGCTTCAATAGGTCTTCATCCAGGCTGACGTCCAGTCGCCTATCATTGGAACGGATTTCCTGTCAAACTTTGGCCTCACAGTTGACCTTAAACATCAAAAGTTTTTTGATCCTACCACTCAGCTGTTAACTGTCGAGGTAGTTTCGCATGAGACTTCGGCTGGCATCCACTTGGCCGTACCAAGCTCGCCATTTTCTGACATCTTGAGGAATGATTCTTCCCTTTCTTAGCCCTGTCAGTTCACAGAACAGGTTAAACACGCCGTTCGCCACCAGATCACTACCACCGGCAGACCGGTCCATCCTCATCCACGTAGGCTTCATCCTGAGAAGCTGCAAATCGCGAAGAATAAATTCGAGCACATGTTGAATTTGAGGATTATCCGTCCTTCCTTCAGTCCATGGGCTTCACTAGTGCACATGGTTCCCCACATGTTGGCTAGGAAGATGATTTTTTCCAAGATTGACCTTGTACGAGCTTATCACCAAATACCGGCCGCGGAGGAGAATATCCCTAAAACCGCCGACATGACACCATTCGACCTGTTTGAATTCCTTCGAATGCCTTTTGGTTTGCGGAACGCGACCCAAACGTTTCAGCGTTTTGTCGATGACATTTTACGCGGTCTCTCCTTCAGGTTCGTGTACATCGACGACATCCTTGTCGCAAGCTCGTCACCCGAGGAACACGTTGAACACTTACGCCAAGTTTTCGATCGTTTTCAGCAAAATAATCTACAGCTTAACGTCAATAAGTGTCTTTTTGGCGTCACTTCTCCGGATTTTCTTGGCCATCATCTTGACCAACATGGGATCACACCCCTCCCAGACAAGGTGCAAAGCGTGTTGCCTTTTCCAGCCCCGAAGTCCATAACTCAGCTCCGCCGTTTCATCGGCCTAAATTACTATTACCGGCGATTCATACCGAATTGCGCCGCCACCCTGGCATCTTTGACTGATCTTTTGAAGTCAAAGACCAAGTCGCTTCAACTTTCACCCAGTGCTCTTGAAGCATTCGAGGCAGCCAAGATAGCAGCCGCGGATGTCGCTCTGCTTCATCATCTGAGCACTGATGCTGATACACAGCTTATTCTGACCACCGATGGCTCAAACATTGCCGTCGGTGCAGTTCTGCAGCAACAGGTCCACGGACAGTTGCAGCCGCTAGCCTTCTTCTCCAAGAAGCTTCAGCCGGCGCAGACTCGCTATAGTACTTTCTCGCGTGAACTTCTCGCCATTTACCTAGCCAGCCGACATTTTCGCCACCTGCTGGAAAGGAGAGATTCCCAGGTCCACACGGATCACAAACCGCGCTTCTGTAGTTACTTTGAGTTTAGTTATTTCATCTTCCAATGCATCCACAGAAGCGCGGACACCCAACACAGTTTATAGACAAATATAAAAAACCATTGCGGCCTAAAATGACGGAACAGATAGTTCCGAAGAAGCCCGTTTTCATATCTTTGCCGTTTAAAGGTGACAGCATTTTCAATACGATCAAGAGACGACTCATTAATGCCATTCACAGGACATATTATGCCGCTGAGCTTATAATTTGCAATCTAACCAAGCTTTTACCGATTCCTCGTGCGAAGGATGCCTTGCCGATGCATGCCACTTCAAACTGTGTTTATGAATTTACATGCACTTGCGGATGCAAGTAAATAGGGCGAACGCAAAGGCAATTGGCCACCAGAGCAAAGGAACACTTACCTAGCTGGTTGTTTAAGCAAGAAAAACGAACACCTCGCTCGTCAATCACTGAACACTTGCTAGATACAGGCCACTGCGTGGACCCTAAAACCTCCTTCCGAGTAGTTGTTCAAGCACGAACAACTCGCACCTTACGCTACCTGGAAGCAGCGTACATAAGGCAGTTTAAACCCGACCTATGTAAACAATTGGAGCATGTTGAGTTAAACCAAAGATCCTCCAAATATTCTGCAAAATCTCCGCCTCGACCATTCCTACATGGGTGATTTTATGAATGAAGTCGTAGTATTCTGGTACCAAATAATTCCCTTTAGCTTTAACCTCGAACACGCATACCAGATCCTGCATAGTCATCTGCAAAGAAGCGTGATCCAGTTGGGATAGTGAATACGACGAAAGCCTTGAAAAGAAAATATTAAGTTTTTGTTTATTTTTTACACCAGTTAGGCAAACTCAAATATGAGTTTGAGCATTTGGATGGAGCCAGTTCCCCTTTTAGTGATTTAAGTGCTTTTTTCCCCTGCCTGTTAAACTGAAAGATAATCTTAACAATATTATAATTTATGCGCCTTGGGAGAGTGCCATTCAGATTTATGAGGGATACACGTTTGGATGAATAATCTTTATTCTGTAGTAGGCATAAACGATAATTCTTGTTGCAGGATTATTGAATTACATACCTACGTTGCCATACAGGACCTTGTTCTAACCAATTCACATACAGAAAAGCGCAGGTTTCTTAATTGCACCCTACGCCCTCCTACTCCGTCCTTATGATATTTTCGAAGTTAATAACTCATCCTACTAAACTCACGATCCAGAAGCTGAAAATGATTAAGTTACCAGTAGCAAAAGAACCTTGGCTCTCCCCGACATACGCCCGAAATTCTGGCGAGCTCTACCGTACGTGATGAATGCATTGAAAAACCTGAGCCGCCTTCTCATTCCACTTTGAATTTGAGTTGTATACAGGCCGGAAGCAACCATCAGCCACCGGGTCATTAAGCCAAAAGACCCTCTGTCGCGGAAGTAAGCGGCTGGAGTCATTAACTGTAAAACTGGAGTGTCCCCCAAAGTGTCTTGAGGCTCGTACTTGAGCCATAACAGGCTGTGTTTTAGCGACCTCAGACATATGGTGAAGTGGATCCGAAAAGTACACACTTCCGGGACAAGCATCGGCCTTAACCAGATAGATCGGATGAACAACCCAGCTTTATCATAATACTGATCACAGCAGACAAAACAAGGAGCCCATGAAGCCGATGTAGCGTATTAAACTCAATGAACAATGGTCCCGGGTTCGAAAATCGGGGTTCCGAATCCTGAGATTGGGTATGACTGGCGGATGACGGCTAACAAGTCAGAAAAGGCCATTCCGGTCCCTCTAGTATTTGTCGGATACACTCCATCATTTACTATATCTAGTCCCTCTAGTATTTTTCGGATCCACTCCATCATTTACTGTATCTAGTGCAGTTTTGGACATAGCAAATACGTTCGATAAACCAAGAGATGACTCGGGATGCGAATGGCCGAATCCATAGCAGCGGTGAGTAGGAAAGGCGAAAACTTTGAGGTGGCAGCGCAATTTACGGGATCTAGCCATATTTTCAAGTTTAACCAGACTGACATCCTCCCAAGAGCCGCGAGCTGCTCGAGTCATAGTTCTCAGGCCCGCGGCCATTCAACAGGCGCAAAAAGTCTTTTGTTGCCTCAGCCAATCAGGAAAAGGTGCACAGGGGGCGGCGTAAAACTTGCCAGGAAAGAAGGACCAAAATGTGAGGCACCAACCCAAACGAGAGATGACAGCGTGGACGCAGAAGACGACGCAGGCTTAGGTGCGATGAGTCACGTGGAACCTGCAGCGAGTCACCCATGAATGCCGCAACAGCGTGAAGTTTGGCAGCGAAGAAAAGGTGAGTCAGCAATAGTGGCCCTTATCCGGGTTCAGGCACACGAGTACTAAAAATAACGCCCTGAAAAGGTCGAACCTGGACACTAACCCTCACAAGGCTAAAAGCAGCAAATTCAGGTGCATAAGGACATACGTGCACGGTTTCTGTGGAGTGAACGGTCGGCAAGCATCTTATAACCGGCATGGTCGTTCTGCAGCAAAGCCAGATTTAAGGGTCTGAAACACGCCTACTAAAAACATTTCAGTAGTTATGATAGAGCACATGTCTTATTAACTGTATTGATGTTGCTTCCCTGAAATCTTCTATCTGAAGTCGGGAGCGTTATCATTAATGTAATCTGCATAGGACAAAAACATAGGCAAGCGAAATAGCGGGAAGACTGGCAGCGCACTATACGCACCTTTCCTTACATGTCAGATCACCCTAGGGGTGTAGGCTACCTCCACCTTGAATTGACACAGCATTAAGACAGAAGACTGGTGATTTATTTCTACGTTCAACGTTTTCCACTAGATTCTTTACATTTAGAATGCAGAATTCAAATTCGTTGGATATATATCCCTGAATAACGGCTTCTGCGATGCTTCACATGTGAGTCTTTGAGTTGACTGTAAAACCAGTTATTCTCTCTTGGCAGATACCTTCGGCCCTCTAAACGACAAACAACGTCTTTTATATAAAATAAGGATTGGTAAGATCAATTTGAGCGCAAAATAGTGAAGGTCATGGAAGAAGTAGCCACAGCTGTTTTCCTCGACGCCAAGCATGTCCAGAGCAGGTGCAGCATACTCCTCCGGTGAAGGGATGATTGGCCAGATGGGGGAAATCTGCGTTAGATTAGTTGCCACAGCACTAGGCATATACGTCTGCACTCGGACACCGCGTGTTATTACCAGCGTGGCCAGACATTCACTCATTGTTTTGACGTAGGACTTGCTTGCAGCGTAGACCGGCACCACAGGTGGCTTTATGAATGCGTTTATGGAACTGATGTTGATAAGGAAAGGTCTTCTGATAGCGGCGTTGTCTAGGAGTTTCTCGATGGCTGCCTTAGTCGCGCAGGTGAAGCCCAGAACATTGAGATTTATGATAAACGCCAGGAAGTCAAAGGTGCACTTCTCGCTGTCAAGAAACTGTTCGTCCATGCCTGACCCGGTTCCAGCGTTATTCACAAGACAGGCTACTGATGACAGGTCATCGATGGTCTCCTTGAATCCTTTGTAACATCCAACCTGGAACAAAAGCAAACTACATGGAAACAAAAACTCCAACAAAACAATAGAATGAACAGAAGCAGTTATGATACTTTATTACAAGTCAGACAAAAGAATGCAGTGTCAGCAAAGTTAGACTGATTGGTGTTCTTCTAAAATATATTTGGATATGGCACATCACTCGCCACGCAATTGCATGCATACTTAGCAGTGTTTGCCTTAACCTCTGAAAGCAGTAAAAAGCCTTTTATAGGTACTGTTTTTCACATTATTGATAAAACTACAATGGTTACTTGTTTCTGCTACTCATGTCTCTGATGATAATTCCGCGAAGGATGTCGAAACGTCAGGCGAATAAATATATTTTCCCAGCGATTGAGTTATCTTCTTCTCAATACTACAGCATTACGTAAGGAATGACTGGTTCTTTTGGTTAGTCTGTGAGCTTCCGCGTCCATTTTTATCAACTTACTATTTCCAGTGCTATCGCAAAACATAACTGAGTGCAACATGGTCACTTTATCCTGCTCCTTATTGCGTTCCTCTCACGTTGCTTTCTAAAACGAAACCTTTTGGGTTATAAATGACTCCCTTTTGTTTAACCTTACAGGCGTTTAGCGGAAGCCATATATCTTAGTATCTGTGCTGCTATTAGTATGAATAGGATACAACTTTATCTTTCGTATCAATATATTTAATGAGAAGTGGATGCACACTTAGTTAGTGACTTCCAGATGCAAATTACATCAATGTGGGTGGAGAACGTCAAGAGCAGACAACCAACCACCAGACCAAAGTCCGCCATGTTATGATAACGTAGGCGAGGGCCAACAGTGTATGTGGAAGATGGATGCAGAACTCTTTTGGGCCTTTTGGTGGTTGCATCTTCGATTGGAAAACTGAGGGAAGAACGAGCTCGAAACAGACATTTATCAATCCATCCACATTCTTAAGCTTCCCGTCTCTCTGATAGTCAGACAGTTCAAAAGAGGGAGAAGGGTTTTCTGTCTGAACCTTCTCTTTAAATGACGAGTCGACTATTCATTTAAAAAAAACGGTCAAAATTGGCGTCTGGTGAATTAGGCTAAATTAGAGCTGCGTGTATTTATTTCACCTGCCCAACGACTGAGAGTTGAAATCACTGCTAGAAAGGTCAATAGTGAAAAAACTCCCCCGGTCATCACTCCTTTCAACATGCCACCAGAGCGTCGCGCTTTTATTATTACTGGCATGCAAACATAACATTACACTTCAGACAACCACTCCCTACAACAGTAACAGAGATAGGGGCTTATGGGACGGTGGGTACGAAAATAAATCCCTACTTGGTGTTATTTCGAACAAATTGGGAGTAGTAAACGACCAAAAGCTAACGAGTACTCCCATAGCAGCACAACATGGTCATTTGTACCTAGTGGTGGGAGGCATGACACTTCATCGATGCTGTCCTGCGATTTCGTGAGAACGAGGACCAGACAGTCGGACTGTTGGCCATCGCGCATCCTTGTTGGAAAAGTGACATGTTGCGTGAGAAATAGCTTTCGAGTCATGCTCAGAAGGCAGCTGTCGAAGGTTAGATCGGAGCTTTCTGCGTAGGCCGCATCTCAGTGGATGTGAGGCGCGTAAAAGTCCCCAACA
>JAYGXS010000005.1:60753105-60765656 GCA_036362985.1 Ligula intestinalis
TGTGCGTCATATGTCGTCTATTTAAATGTCATTGTCACAGCAAGGTCCGATGGCACGCTAAGATGACAAATGTACGACCTCCCATTCAGAAGGGGATGTTTGGGTCCGCTGTCGTCCCAGGTGCGGTACCTGTTCCATTATCCCGGCTCGTCCGTGGGCATCAGAGGCACTTTGGTAGTGCGCGATCCGACCGGCCCTCAGTGGACGCCCTTGTCGTCTGCCCATCTCCTGTTGTCGCCGTCAGGTTTGTGTGCGTATCGTGGGTGCTTAACCGCATCTCCTGTCATATTTTGGTGGCTGTACCTGTTGGCGATCAACGTGTGGACCACGCTCACGTGTTTGGGTTTGTCGACTGGTTGATGATGTTGCTCAGTTATTCAAGTCACCATAAGTTCTCCTTCACTGCCGTTGTGGTTATTACTGTTGGCGTAGCTACAAGCCGCTTGCTTGCTTTGGCGGCACAATTACAGTGTGGTCGATGAAAGAGCTTACTTTTATTCGTGATCTTCTTTGGGGGATAATGTGCGAGGTATATACATATGAATATAAGCATTAGTCATAATGCAGATGACGTTCTAACGGGAGTGAATCATATAAGTGCAATCGCTTTCAGAAAATAGCACCATTAATACGACTTAGGACGGCGAAAAGTACTGATACACATAATCCCCTAAATAGAACGCAGTATGTCTTCTGCGGTTTTGCCCAATATGACCATAGAACGCCTCTTTTCGGCTGGCACGATGGTGATGTCCCGATCGGCCTTGAGTGCTATTGATGAAGTGCGTTTGACATTGGGGAACACTTCAGGTGGTTTATGAGCCATCACAGACACCCAATCCATCGGTGAACCCATAGTTGGTCTATGACTCAATTAAGCCAAAGCAAGTGGTCAATTGGGGAACTGACAGGCCACCGTGTCAGCCTTCGCCAACACTGGAGAACCAGATGGCTGAGCAATCATCGCGCCCCGGTCCAACATGTGTGCTGAAAGTCAATAAGGTCAGAGTTCGCATGCCGTTCATCAAATTACTTAGAACATGAAGGCAATTTATGTTTATTCTCGCTGTATGTTCGCAGTAATTACTGAATCGTATAAATAATGCAATCTTATGTGCATGCAATATCCATTTCTGCTACCATTTCATGCTAATGTGTCTCACGATGAATCCGTGAGGAATAAAATTATTTTCGTGACAATTGAATTGTCTTCTTATCTACTTACTTTCAAGTTTTCAACAGCATATTTTGTTTTTTTTTAACTTTAGTCCTACCCGAAAGTGCACACGAGTCGAACCAATTACAAGGTATAATGTTTAACATTCTAATTGCCTACGATTTCATGTTTTGAACAAGCGTGGATTGTCCTATTTTAATCGTCCTACTGACTAAGCGATGTTTGACAGACACTTGCCTATTGAAAATCTTTTTTTGATAAGACGTAGTTTTGACGAGTTATTTTCCTTGCATAACCTGATTTGTGGGGTTTTAACAGCATAGCTGGGAAGGCTACACTTTGCTCCTGTGCAGGTTTATTAATTCCCTTACCGCTAACGTTCCTCTGTTATTGTGTCTAAAAATGAATCCGTGACGAATAAAACTATTGTCGTGACGATCGAATTGTCTTTTTAATTTCTTACTATGAAGTTCTCTACAGCATATTGTTTACTTTGAACTTTAGTCCTACCCGAAAGTGCACACAAGACCTACCAATTACCAGGTATAACGTTTAATATTCAAATTTCCTACACTTGCATGTTTTGAACAAGCGTGAATTGTCCTATTTAAGTCGCCCTAGTAAGTGACCGATGGTTTACAGACACTTGTCTATTGTTTTTTTAAGACGTAGCTTCTACGAGTTATTTTCCTTGCAAAAACTGATGTGGAGGGTTGTAATCCCAGAGCTTGGAGATTTCACTTTTCTCCTGTGCGGGTTTACTAATACCTTTACCACTAGTTTGCTTTCTTTTTCGAAACAAAATGCGAACTGAAGCCAAATAGGGATAAATTTGTCATAATTACTGACTAAACAGAATAATAACATCATAAATCTGTTGTGAATACAATGACCTCCAATATGATGCCATCATTTCAATTGAACATTCATATGCTATCACATAACCGCAAAGTTACTCGTACATTTACCTCCGTGTTAGACTTTATGGTTTGGGCCCGGACAGCAGTCATAGAGGATAAACGTCTAGGCAGATCGTGCTGGCGAAAACATGGGAAATTAAACTGACCTTTTCTGATTTCTAAGCCGTCGACTATGAAGACTGGGTGTCCGACTAAAAGTTAAGTCAATTTAAATATTTTTAAACGCGGAGTTTTTTATTATTTATTTTTTCACAAATGAAACCCATATTTCCATGTATCATTGTATTGTTTTTTTTCAATTAATTTTGATTATTGCACCGGAAGTTGAATTAAGAGAAGCCTTAGAGCATAAATGCACCCGAATACCAAGGAAATTGTTTTATGGTATGTGCGATTCTATTGCTGGGCGTTTTCAGCAGTGTCCTGATCAAAATCCATGGTCAAAAGGGTTTAGGTCAATGCAAAGGAAGGGGGTGGGCGAGACATCGGATGGATGTTCAACCATCGACGCCTTGAGGTAGATTAGTCTCAGTCAAGGGGTTTCTCGCCGGATTCTACTGTTCGCGTCTGTGCCGCTGTCACTGATCTAAGTAGCCGTCTTGGGCTATTGATTCTGTTTGTGTCAACACTTCCAGCTGGTTTCGCACATACAGGATGAGCTGATGAAGTGGTAAGGCTGATAATTTGTGTGGGGTATATACATACTTATTAGGTTTTGTGGCAGATTTGCTTAATTTGAGTTGACCCAAGTGTGAAAATCTGTAGGCGTTTGGTGGGAGTTGAACCCGCGCATCAGAGAAAGTCTTTGCCGGAAGGCTTATGCTCTACCGCTAAGCTACAAACGCCGGCTTCACGCCATGAGTTTAATTACACTTGGATCGATATTACCCACTCAACCTTTCGCTCATATGGAATCCACCAATATGGGAGCAAGTAGACTGCTCAAGCAGGATTTCCTAAGCAATTATCTAGAATCTACCAGAATGACTACTAGTCTGACTTTTTTTTGCATGTATGACCCATTTCTGCTATCGGATTATGCTTATATGCTTGATGATGAATCGGCGACGAATAAAAGTATTGTCGCGAAGATTGAATTGTCTTTTTTACTGCTCACATTTGAAGTTATTTACAGCAAAATAGTCACATCATTTACCAGGTATAATGCTATACATTCCAATTTCCTACAATTATATGTTTTAAACAAGCGTTGATTGTCCTATTTAATGCCTATGGTGTTTTACCGACAACACGGACGAACATCACTAAGCTCTTCGGCCTATTTGGCCCTCATCAGTTGATGGAAGGTAAACTACAGTGTCGCACGCCACACGCGAGTTTCGAACTCGCGTGGCTCTGGCTAGAGGCGGACGCTCTAACCCTTGAGCCACGGGTCCGCGGAGCAGTCGGTTTTTGATCGGGACTATGTTATTAGGTAATCTTAATCCGATATGTTTCAGGATGTACCCACCCTGTCACTGTTATAAGTAGCAAGCTAATTGGAACCCCAATTGTATATGTTACTCACCAACTATAAGTATTAGTATTAATATTAATATCTGTTTTTGTTGAGACGTAGCTTCAACGCGTTATTTTGCTTGCATAACCTAATGTGTCGGGTTGCAACCGCATAACTGTCAAGGTGTCACTTCGCTCTAGTGTGGGTTTACTAATACCTTGAAAACTAGTTTTTTTTCAGAAACATGTGAACGAAAACCAAAGAGGGATAAGTCCATTATAATGGCTTAAGAAACAGAATAATAAAATCATAAATCTGGTGTGAATACGTTGATCTCCAAAATGCATCCATTATTTTAATAAAACTTTCGAATACGTTTACGCAGCCGCGATGGCACTTGCATATTGCGCTTCTCGTTAGATTTTATTGCTCAGGCCCAGATAGCGGGCATAGAGGATAACAATCAAGGGAGATTGTATGAAGACATGGGAAGATAAAATGGCCTTTTCTGAGATATAAGCCACCGCCAGCGAGTCGACTATGAATAAATTTTAACCTAAACTGATTAAACAATGATCGCGCGACGTCTTTTCCATATTGTTAAAACATTAAGGATACAGATAAGATAATGATCGATATAGTTTTTGACAGATATAGGTAAGATATATATATATATTGATCTTTGATAATTCTGTTATGGTTTAATCGGATAACTTTCAACTAATTTTGAGTTGTACGTTGATAACTTCCGCAGAAGAAAAAGAAGAAGAAGCAATCATTGAAACAAGAGGTTTATTGTCCTGCCGTTCCGGATTCCATTGGCAATCGTTAATTATAGGTTATAGTAAACAGTCAGAGACATGCGCCGATAAGGGTGATACGTGCACAGATCGCATTGAGCAAGATAATCAGTCACATGGTAAGGACCGGCCTTAGCAAAAACGGTGATGACCGCGGACATAATTGTCGCGCTATTATCAAACCTGCATCCAATGCAGACAATAACAGTGTGGCAATTAATAAGTAATCACCGCACCAATTAAAACCTCAAGCGGTGGGAAAAGGAACTGAACAGTATATTTTGAATGCGAGTGACCGCTACGAACTATAAATACCTTGCAATATGAGCTTTTATCGCCAATAGCTGCGCATACGTCTGTCCTACTTTGACTTATAATTACGTATTCCCGACGGAATTTTAAACGTCAGGAAAACAAACCTCTTGTTCCACTGATCGCAGCCCCTTCTTCTGGTTGCTCATAGTTTTTGATGTTTTTATGTTTTTCACATTATAGTTTTTCTATTAGGTTTCATTTTTGCAATATTCCTATAATGCCACCTGTAAGTTACCTGTAGGTGAGAACGTTTTTCAGAAAATGTTAAAACCCAAGCTAATTATATAGGTTTAATTGTTATACAATGTATTTTACTGAAAAAGGTCTCGAGTACACATCCCTGAACAGAATGATAACAGTTTAATTTGTTTCAAATTGAGCATTTTACCGTTCCGTTGCATGATAAAATGCAAATAAACTTTATATTGATGCATATGTCGATGGGGTTGAAATCTGTGGTTCAAGTCTTCTGGGAATGTGCATTTCATTTACGTCCGTTATTGTACGATCATGGCAAATGTATGCTGCAACCTCTCGCCAGCCAAACCTCAATTGTCCCAAGAAGGTTCATCTGAGATGCATTGGAGATCTCCTTCTTTCCAAAGACGTGTGGTGGCCGCATAAATGCATCCTGTTTACATTGCGGCACCTGCAGCGTCATATACGTCTAAATTTACCGTTGAAATGCCCATATTTTTCTTAAAACGTGATACGTCTACATTTGGCGGGGCCAATCAATGCAGGCAAAGCTACGACCGGAATACTTTAGAATGCTTGTTGCCCGGCAATGACGGTAATATTCAAGAACGTCGAATAATCACATAAACAAGCTAAAATTGACCAGATATAAGTCCGCTGTTTATTTAAGCATTGATTAAAGTTCGGTTTTGAATTCAAAAGCCGACTATTTCGTATTTTTTTTTTGCTTATTTGCCGCGGTGTATCGATAGTAATGCCACGTAATCGACGGAAGACGTGTCAAGCATTATTGGGAATTTCGGAAGCTAGACAGGTTCGGCGAAGGCGCTGATTGAGATGTTATGATCTAAAAATTGTTAAAAGTGCCAGTTGGCGCTTCTTCTCTGACGACGCGATTTTGTTTTTCTCTTATCATACAGAAAAGCTTCTTCCAGAAGATTTTACCGCACTGGTTTTAAATTCAACTACCATCCGTGTGCAATGGAAGGCACCGAGTGCTTCAAGTGAATTTCCCTACAAGTACGGCCTATCTGTTTTCCATGAGGACAATCGCATGGATTATTGGCCAATGGATGCAGAGTACACGATAAAGGACCTAAAACCATCTACCAATTATGACGTAGTCTTATGGCACCTTGATGAGAAAGGTGATTTTTTTAACGCCGCAGCATACACTTTGATAGAAACACCAGCCAAAGGTACTTCACAGTTGTCATCAACTGTTTCCTTGTAATCTTTGCTTAAGTTGTGACACTCTTTTATCTATCCCGACAGCGTTTTTGGTTGAACCGAAGCATAATTATTTGTTTAATTTTAGTTCACTGTAAAGAGATTCCAAACAAATTTTCTCTTACTCGTAGTCTGAAGACAAAACTCGCATTATCCGTTGCCCTATGCAGCTATGAATCTCACTTCCACTCAAAAAGCTATATTTGCCACCTTGTAAGAATATCTGACCTCAAACAAATTTATCAAATACATATCGTAGTAAATGTTATTTGTAGGAAAAGAGCCAAAGCCATTCACACTTTACTGCTAACATTGATACCCTTACGTTGGTTCTGCAAATGCCCATTAATGATTTAGTTATACATTCAACTACCAAAGGTAGTGGTTTAGATTCGCGGAAACGCCACTTCTAGTATTCCATGTGACTGGCTGATGACTACCAATAAGCCAGAAAGAGCAAGTGTGGTCATGCTTGTCTTTGTCATACCGGAGGCAGACCCTACCAAGAAGCTATTTGTTCTTTTTATGCAGTTTTAGGTTATAGAATTCGCATTAGTGCGCGCCTCTGTGTTAGTCTGTTTATATAAATAAATAAAAATAGAACTTTGCCAAATTTAAGGTCTTCGACCAATATGAAAAGCGATCATTTTTTTCGCGTGTAAAGGTGCCATGTGCAGTTTACGCTGGTTGAATTTCCGGAATGCGGTATGTACTTGGTTTACCTGTCTGTAACAGTATGGCGAGTGCTGAATGAAACATCCCACAATTTAAAAAGACTGGTTCCCTCCTGCAAAACGGTAATGTGTAGGGTTGCAATATTGTTTACCATGCAGTCTTATTTCAATTCTTCCCAGTCACGTCAGGATGCTGCCTCTGTACTGAGCTATGATGATGCGAAAAATTTGATCCTGTTAAAAATTTCTTCTTTAATTGCAGACATTTGTATCATCGATATTGACTGCCATTATAAATTTAAATATATTTAATTGAATGCATGCATGAAAAAATCTTCACTTGTGCTTATTTGATGGCAAATATCATTTTCTTCACATTTTATTCTAAAAGTCCCGTAAGCGGTTGAAGATGGTTCGCTTACTGAAATATGTTTAACAAGCAAATGTACACAGATGACTAAGAACAATACCTTTTCTGAAGTAGAGCATCTGATTTGTGTTTCAATGTCTATTTTGTTTGACATAATTATCTATGGTTCATATATTTTCTTTTTTATTTATTTACCAAGATTCTGATCTGCCAATCTTAGTGGATGATAAGGAATTACAAGAAAAAGTGCTTTACTCATTGAAAAGCAGTATTCCATCCACATCTCTGTCGTATTACAGAGGAATGAGGTATACACTGCATACGACGCGCATGCAGGTCTCAAATATATTGTCGTGTAGCAATGAAGATACGGTTGAACTCTTGGTGTCCGAAAGGGTGAACTTCAACTGCACTTTCCACATTTCAGACATCCGGATGGATGCTACTACGGTAATTAATTTTTAAGAGGGCAAAACAACAGGAAATGACCAGTATGAAATGATGGTAAAATGTATATAAGAAAATTAATTATGTACTTTGTTCGCTACCGCATTTATATAGAAGAGAAACTATCGTTGTTTTATAAACATAATTTTTGTAAAAAATGCATGCGTCTTCAAAAAATCCAGAAAATTCCGGAAACAGGAAAAACTTCTGTTAATGAGTGCACATAATGTGTGCATGCACGGGCACAGAAATCAAGTGACTACCGCAGCAAATACCTGATATTTTCTCAAGATAAGACTCTGACAAAATTCGGAATTTTCAACATTTAACTGGTCGTTCATTTATCTAAAAGTAAGTGATAATATGTATACCACAAATGAAAGAATTCAATCATTTGCGATTGCAATACGTGACGCTGTTTTTTACAATCAAAAGATACTGCATTACCGTTATTTCACTTGTTTGATTTTCTTATAGGCACTGCCTTTGCAGTCACAAGATCATTCAAAAGGCATTTGAGAATATTCAGCAAATAAGCCGTAGGTGTTGCGTGCGGGTCCATTTCATGTAAAGGATGAAAATATGTCGAAATATTGGAAAAATAATGTTGGATATTTTAGTAAAAAAATATATTTTCTATGATTTAATACTGTGCGTAGGGTCCTCGAGGAGCACCTTTTTGCGAATCCTTGTTTGTGAAACAATACAAACAGCATAATTATTAAAAGACTGTTTTCCGAACCAGGCTTTGATATATCTGCCGAAGATTCCGAAATAAGGGATGCACTCAATTTTGGTTAAAATGTGCAAGCATATCACCTGATAAAAATATTTGGAAACGTGACTAACGAGAAGATATACAGCAGAAGGATTCAGTCGATGAAAAGAAATAAACACCGCGTTAGCCTTTGACCAGTGATTCTCTCAAATATTCATATAATTTTAAATAAATGATGCACACACATTGTACTCGACATTTTCCAGAAAAATCACACGCCTTTACATACAGTAAAAAATAATTTAAATTAAAAATTTCTGATTTCGAAGTATCTTTGCCTACCGATATTTTTATTTACGATAGGCATTTTATGATGTATGCGGTGAACATGCTTATCCCCGTTGCATTTAAACAAGTTTTTTGTTGGCAGGTAGGTCTATCTGAAAGTACTGACTATTCGTTCATGCATTTTAGAGTCCACTCGGAGGGTTCAAGGGAACTACGTCAAGCATTGAACTCAAGGATGTCGATGGTTATGTTGTTGTTTCTGCCATCAAAGATATTGTGAGATTGGAACATATACACCTTGATAAATCAATTTCTGTCCATGAAATTGCCAAATTTATGCCGTGGTTACACGCGGGCCATACTATCCCGATATCTATACTGAAACAATTGTTTGAACATTCGTTAAATTCAAACGAATATGAGGAACTTCAGCACTTGCAGTCATTTGTATATTTTGAAGACTAACAGTATATTTTTGTCAAGCATGTCATGGCCTCACAAGTGTTCATTTCTCGCATTATCTTCTATTTAAATATCACGTAGGGATTTGTTGTTGTGCTGACTGGAGATCGTCTGAAGCGCGCCCTCATTATCAGGGTGAGAGGTGGGAGCGGGCGGGGCATATAAGTGAACAAATAAGATGGCAATTATTTTGTAAAATAAAATACAAAAATACTTTACATGGACAGTTTGGATGGCGTACTATAACTTTAGGCGAGGACACTGAAATAGGCTTTAATATTATGACCAACCCCCCGCCCGACCAACGGCGAGCGCGCATTTATCGAGGAAGTGACCATTTAACTCATGCGGAATAATTTATGTATATTTTCTAGTGCTACTACGATCACTAACTAGAAAAAAAATTTAATGCAGGACAAAAGTGGGAAGATTGTGGACATCAGCCTACTTAAATTTTTTAACAATGCGGTTATTCCTGTGGTTAAATAAGAACGGCTAATTCCGCTTAGTACGCTGACTTGAGCGGTTTTGGCATGCGGTGACCTTCGGAAGACCACTCTGCAGTGTAATGACATCATCAAATTCCTGTTGGATCAACGGATTTCGTGTAGAAAACTGGAAGATTTTGGGTAATTCACTGTGCTTAAACAAATTAAGTATGTGGCTATAGTACGTAAATATATTTTGAAGACCCCACTAGGAAACTCTACCAAATGTCACAATTGTCAATTAATTTTCATAAGAAATTCGACGTTTTTATGGTAATTTTAGCGCAGTACAGTTATTTTCGGGTCAAATAAGTAGCGTAAACACATTTCACTGGCATGAGCACTCGTTTAACTAAATTTGCTGGCGAAAAAAGCTGGCAAACGCAAAAGAGAATAAAATGGACATTTTTGGTGTTTAAACCGTCGTCGGCCAGTCATTTCTAGAAAAAAGAAGAGCTCATGGTACTCAAACAAATTCAAACATGCCTTAAGTCACACCATTAAGACACATGCTAGGTGTTTCACTGATTCATGTCAGGGGATACTTGTGCTTGTTGATGACGGGTCAACTGATCTACACTGACGAGCCAAACAGTTCGTTGCTTAATGATACCGTATCCGACTGCGTTTATCAATTTCCACAGTTTGAGGATCGTGTGGGTATCCACTCGACCTGTGTCTGACTGGCTAAGGCCGGCTTATAAGCAACCAATGGCTTCCTGAGTATTAATTGGTTTGGTTCGCAATAACATTTGCCAACTGACCGTTCTTAAGGCTGTCAGGGCTTCTTTTGGGACCCAAAAACGGGTCAGAGCAGATTAGTTCCAGAAACGATCAGGTGAACGCTCACCAATGGCTATTCATTTCAATCGTTATAATACATTGATGAAAAACAGGGGGAACATTAAGCCTTACCAGCAGCGGCATGAGCCCTCGTTTGGGTCAAAGTACTTGCACAGCATGAAAGTAATTCGCTTGCTTCCAAAATCAAATAGGGCACTTTTCTGCTAAGTTTTAATAAAAAATATTTCCATTTTACGAGGAAAACCTAAAATAAATGGAAAGAATACGTTAAAATTAAGCTGCTTTTTAGGCGAGTGATAGGCAACAAGTGAACCCGCGTGGTTTGAATTTTTGAGCAAGACAAAGGCGATAAATAATTCAACTTCTACATGGAAAGAAGTTGTCTTAAGACAATAATTGGATCAAAAACGCACTGTTTTATACGCTTCTCCATCCAAGTTCCTCCAATACCCTCACTGTTCGACTAGACATTTTTCTCCAAATCAAGCATCCTGTATGAATTATTGGCTTGGATTACATAGTCTACCAGTCCAAATCAATCTCGTCAGCTTTTCTGAGGAGTACCTGCAAAGAGGCTAATATATCCGCGTGTTTGATGTTATACAGTCAAACCATTTCTACTAGCATAGGGACTATCTATTTGACTTTCTAACCCACAGCTTGAATATCAGAATAGAAGACAAGCACTTCACAAGTATAGGCCAACCTATATTTTTGCCATCTTTCCTGCTCTGGTCAAGCTGACATAGTTTCTATTAGTATACACAGTATATATTTTGACGTTGTAACCTATAGCTAGGGTATTATAGTAGAGGACAAGTACAACATAACTGAAGGCCATCCTAAATTATGTTGATACCTGTGCTCACAAAAACCCGAAATCAACCCATGGGGAACGCAAACATACACGACCCAACTGTCGCACGTGAGTAAAAAGTCGCATCTAGAGGTGTTTTCATTTCGCGCACGCTCGACTATGTGGGCAACCGTCTAGACACCTCGGACACCGAGAAGACGTAAGAGGGCCACCGGAAATTACGTGCGCAAACACTGGAGTAAGCACCGACTCGCGGACGCATGACTCAGGGGTTGACCGTTTAGACACATCGGCTACAGCAACAACGTTGCGGGGGCCACCGACAATATTTTCAGAGGGTTTTAATCACTGCAAACAGAGATGCGGCGCCTTAAAATGTAAAAGCTAATTTTCATGGAAAGGCATCCTTTGGGAAAAGATAAGTTTACTAAGTAAATTTTAGACACTGGATCCCCAGTTCGTCGTCAGACATGAGAAAAATTGTTATACAACAGCAAGCATTTCAAAGTGCTCATACAGTTATATAGTCAGTGTGGTGTGGATGTTAATTGGGGGTTACAATTTGCGTCAAATCGTGAAGGACATGATTATCAGTTGCAATGCCGTGATGACTAATGGGCAACTGTAATTTGTGTTAGTCCGCTGTCAGTCTGGGGTCAGTCCACGTTTCCCGATGTGGATGCTTATTGCGGTTTATGTTGGTCCATTTTGTCGGCTGCAGTCTTTTCCACCTTTCGTTGAGGTGTTTGCACACTCCGGCTAACTCAATACGCCGGTTGATGCATGAGTCATCTGAGTGCATCTCCTGAAGAAATTCTCGGCCATCTTTGGAGGGGCAAACTCCAAAGATGCGTGTTTTGATCCATGCAAAAGTATGTCCTGCGTCAAGGCGATGCATAGCCCCTTAGGAAAAACGGTTATGGCTCTTCGCTACCGATTGGTGCTCGCAGATACGTGTAGAGACTGATCTTCCTGTTTGGCCACAAAATACCTTATCACAAGCTCTACATGGGATTTTGTAGATGGCTTCTTTCTTATCAAGGTAGCCAACCCTATCCTAAGGGTGTACTAACTGAGTGCGTAAAGTAGCCATCGGTTTGTTGGCCACTTTTATTAAGTGTTTCCGCAAGTGCCTTTAAACAGGTTCAGACACGTTCCTTATCTAAGGAAAGACACGCCATGTGTTCGATTTGGGCACCTGAGTGGAAGTATCCGGTTTCTTTTTCTTGGATTGTTGTTGTCTCATAAATCGGTGCTTAAAGTCTCTGGGTTAACCATTGCGGGAAAACAATTCAAACAAGTAATTGAGCTCATTTTGGTATGTGTTTTCGTCAAAACAGTGTGTCTTCGCTCGGCGTAGCAAACTGTTGACAGCACTCCTTTT
>JAYGXS010000005.1:60775847-60788699 GCA_036362985.1 Ligula intestinalis
TGGCTACCATCAGGGATGAAGCTGCCCGCTTTGACGATATCCTTCTGACCGACTTTACCGATAACTACTATAATTTGACCCTCAAGACGCTGCTGAATCTGCGATTTGCTCACGTGGCCTGCGGTGGTGCCAGTCCCCCCTTTGCCTTCATGGATGATGACCACGGCCTTAACTTGGCCGCTCTCCTCGACTACTCCCACAAATTCGAAGGGGAATATCGAGACAACTGCAGCACTCCATCTTCGGCTTCGTATACCAGCACCCAAAGGTAATACGGAAACCGGGGCACAAGTGGACTCTAACGCGTAGCGAGATGCCCTTCTACATGTATGCAGCCTATGCCGCTGGTCCCTGCTAATTTATTGGCGCTGAGGCAGTGGCAGCACTGTCCATAGCGGCAGCCTTCACTAAACCGTTTGCCATGGAGGATGCCTACGTGGGTCTGATTGCCGCGAAGTTGGGCATCAAAATACACAGCCTACCAGACGTGCATCTTCATGGGCCTCGTCAAAATAAAAAACTAAAGTGGGTGCCCCTAATAGCATCCTTAGAGTATGTTGAGAAGTATATAGCCTAAAATCCTGTTTATTCCAACTTCGTGCGTTTTATTTGGGCGTTATTTTTGTGAAGAATATGCTCCATATGTACATACGATGCGCTATTAATTATTTTACTGTGGCAGACAATCGTAAATTTTAATCATACTACTCTCGATGAATGAGTGGTCATTTATTATTATTATCGATACTACCCCGCATCTATTGAATTTTCGCCTGCGATTGTTTTTTTAGTGTCGCTTTTGTATCTGTACTGTTTCTAGCCCTTTTGTTACAAATCGGAAACATATATGCGCTAGTCTATCTTTCCTTTTAACAAACTTGAACTGTTTTGCTGGAGTATCGAGATCATTTCGGTGTTTCTCCTATTCAGAAGAAAAATAATAAATACGATCTTTGAACAAGAAAAATATTTTGTTGAGGTGTCAAACTCTGTCGAGAATTACCAAGCATAGGTTACTGTAGGATGGCATGAGAAATGCACAAATTGCATGGCTTTTATAGTCTAAAGCGGCCACGCGTCTTCTTACGAAAATTATTAGCTCATGCAACCACTGCTTGGGGTCGTGATTGTTGCGCCGATGGCTTACCCGTACGCTTGCAAGTCATAATTTAACAAAATTACATTGTCCTTGTTGGTTACGGGAACTCCATGTTCGATTCTATCTGCGGTTATTAGTAAAACTCACCCCTTCGAATACTACCACATTTGTTGACTAATCTAAGGAATATTAAATCAAAATACTAAAATCATTCTCCCTTTAGAAAAAAATAACTTCAAAAAGATTGTAATTCTGACTAAGAGAGAGCAGATTGCTCGGGTTTTTCGTCTCGGAAGGATCTCGGCATTTATATGCACCTCATTTATTTTGCCTGAAAATAGGTCACTTACTGTTAATTGGCGGCTTACATAGTTTAGACGATTTCATTAATATTTGGTGCTTATGTTAACCCAAATCATTAAAAGTGAATTGTGTTAAGGATATTTCGTCGAATGCCTATCTTGCACTTTAACTAAGATCTTCTTAATCATTATCAACATAGTGCAAAGGGTTATTCGATAGAAAACAAATGGCGGTCAGGCAAGCGAGCAGCCACACTCCATAGGAACGCGTCTGAAAAGAGATGACCACGGTAATTTCTGCAGCTTCTACAGTGGCCTTTGTCTGAGTCGGCCTTCACAGGTGATTGGTTAGACAGACGGGCGTAAGCGGTCAGCACATACAGACTCTTGGGACACGGTGAGCCCTCGCACGATGATAATCACCGCGTAAATGAATCAGCCATTGCTATAAATTTCAAAATTTTTGTTTTTGCATGTATTTGAGAGGAAGTCTGTTGCTCTGAAAATATAATGGAAGCCAATTATATAAGCCGAAGCCTCAACACTTCCAGGAAAAAATCTGCTCAGATCGCTAATCGCGGCCAGCCTCTTGATCGAGCACATCATTCACGCGCCTTTTAGCGATCGTTAGTGCACCGTGGGACGACTTGTCAGGGCAGCGTGATAGCGGGTCGTTAAACCTGTCCTTTACAACAAAACATCAACGAAGTTTGCATTTTTCACAAAAAAAATAAGTAAAGGTGAGTGTTTATAAAGCAAAATTTCCTATTATCAGTAACTAGCAACCGTTCACCGTTGGCGTGCATTGCACCATTTATCCATGGCTTTGGTAATAACAATTTGAGATGCTACTTCTGAAAGGTGTCAAAGACCGTTTTTTAGCAAAAAATGTTCTGGGTGCGCAGTCCACACGTATCTCTAATCAAAGGAAAGGTGGACACCATTTCCAGGAGTGTCGGGTAATATTTCTTCATTGCTAAAGGTGCTAGAAGACAGGTGCAGGCCACTGTTAACCAATGAAGAGACGAGATGAGGGGCAGTGTCCCCGTCGAAAATTGTTTTCCAATGGAAACACCTGATTGCTTCAAAGACTTGGAAGAATAATTTGTCGGCGGAAGAAGGTTTCTGAAATCGAAATTCGATTTCGAAAATATTCGTAGAAATATTTTTACCTGCAATAAAGGAGTCTTTTAATGGCTGATGTTAAGTGGTCGCAATCGCTGTCAAAAGCTGAGAAGCCTTGCCTGTTTTGATGTATGCTTTCTCGCTCGAAACCAATCAAAGATAGTTAAAGTGTCACTTGGCCTTGAGCTTACACAACTATCAAGCTATGTTTCAATCTATTGCAAACGTTGTTGATGATTTGATGATAAGTAATGAAAACAAGAGCCAAATGGGTTGGCGAAAATGCGCTATATGGCAGACCCTTACATTTGTAATTACTTACTTGATTTTATCGCATGACTCCTCTACCTGGCAAGGCCGAATTTGAATGGCAAACGCAGCTAAAATAGTGCACCTAATATATATAAATATATTTGTATCTATAATATTTCAAGCATTTTGGGGTTTAAAGGAGTGTTGGGGGTGGCCAAATGCGATATGTGGTGAAGGAATTGTGTAGAAGTATGTGTAAAGGGAAAAATTGTAGTTGGATTTGTTTCCTGCGGCAGCTGAAATGTAGTTCTTCCACATGTAGGGTCAATGCATGTTGGGGCTTCGCCCAGCAAAATTCACAATTTTACTTCACCGGAGTAGGTTAAACATTAGGATGGTTAAAGTAGACGACCACCTTTCCCATTTTTTATATTTTAGGGATCCTCAAGCAATCTGAATTGTGATAATCGAATTGTTACACAGTGCCCTTCATGATAATACACATTGGGAATATCTACAGATATGAATCATATACATGTCTAAATAAAATGAAATAAAAACGTTTATCAGAGTTACTAACGTTTCTTCTAATGCATATCATAATTATCGACCCATAGAACCCTACAAGCACCGTTTCTTTAGGACAAAAGGCTTGAAAAAGGTGTGTGTGAGATAAAGTACTTAAAAGACTGTTGCCGTTAAAACTACTACTGAAAATAATCCTGACCTGCACCTGAAATAACATGTGCAACACCAAGGAAAAAAGCCAGAGAGAAAAGTTTGCTGAATCATCCATGACCGCCACTGCTGTCAATATGCAGGGTTTTTCATAGGATAAGGAGATTGTTGAGTGGCTCGGCAGGCCATTTTTTCCTTACGCGAGACGCCAAATATGAGGTCACGTGATGGCCGTCTAGGTCGCTCGGCTGCATGCCACGCATAACCTTTGCCCTCGCGCGACTGAGGAGCAAACTCCCACTGGATGGGCTTATTATCACCCTGAGGCTGCCTCCCAAAAAGACCCCTCTGGCCCCTGGTAACTATTCGCGAGCTGATGGACGGGCCGGAATGCCCCCCCCCCCGCTCCGCGACAGGCGACGGAGACTCGTTGCCGCCGCGACGACCCCGCGCCCTCACGTGGCCTTCACAGTCGAAAGCCATGCCAAACCGGGGATTAATCTCCTCCTAACTCCAGTACGCGCCAGAACTAGTGCAACATACCGACATATGCGAAATATGCTTACTCTTGCGCCAATCGGTATTGACTCAGTTTGTGATGCTGCTTATTCTGAACACTATTCTAAAGTTCTTTCAGTAATTATAGGGTGCGCGCTTTTTAGCGATCTTCGTTCTGAATACCATTAAAACGTATGAACGTTAACACTTAACTACGTAAGCAGTAGGCCTTTTTATTATTGATGAACAGAGAATGCGCTTTGTTAACCCTGAATTTGATTGACGCAGTCCGTCAAAGCTATTCGGCAATTAAGAATATTTTTAAAAGGAAAAATACTTTTCCTTAAGGGCATAAAATTTGAAGAAGGCGTGATTTGCTACCAAAAGAGTACAATTAATTAATTTTCTTTGCATTTTTTTTTTTTCAAAAACAATATATTTAAATTTATAAAAGCAATCCATTCAATGATACAAACGCATACTATTTAAGTAGTCCCTTTTTTTACAGAACAGACGTTTAGTTCGTGGTTAGAAGGAATCTCGTTAAAAAGCCCGCATCCTATCATAACTGAAATAACTTTAGAAAACACTACTCAATAATCAGTATGTCAACCTGAGTTACTGGCCTTTAGGTTAGTTAAATCGTCAAAAAATTAGGTTTTTTGAGAGAAAGGGCCACTAATTTTGGGGAAATTGGGAGCAGTCTCATATCCAAATAAGTTCCTACGTTATTATGAAATAGAGAACCAAACTGCACGTTAACGCTGATTAAACTATGAAGGAACTTCAAAATAAGTAAAATGAGCATAAAAGCTATCCCTTTCGGAATTGTAAAATATGGTACCAATTTGTTCAGCTTCAAATGAAGCAAAGTTAAAGGAAACACTTTTGTTTGCATAAGCATTTGATATTGCATGGAAAAAATTATGTAAATCTATCCTGTGAAGTTGTGTTGCACAAAATGCAGTAAAAGAGAAGTGTTTGTTTTAATCTGCAAATAACGAATAAATGAACTCATGCAAGAGCAAAATGTCCACTGCGATAACGCGAATTTAAGATTAAAAAGGCATTATTGAATATAAATCATCTTGATATAGAGTTATTTGTTTACTTTACGTTTCCTTATTGCGTTGTTTAGAAGCAAAACAGACAGACAAATAATAATTATTTCAGAAAATGGCAATGCATATGGCCAGTTTTTTTTTAGTTCACCAGATTATATCAAAAATTGGAATAAGTCCACTCATGCAACAAATTATTCCTTATAAAGAGAAATGAGATAGTTTTCATCTCCAGGAAAATTGAACCTTTTGTCTACGTAACCTTTAATAAATTATCAAAATGCTCAAATTTTATCGTGGTATTTCTTTGAAAAATGTTAATATACGTGAAGTTTCATCAGCCGAATATTTAATAGCAGTAGTAGCATGAGTATAAGGTCCTAAAACAACCTCTTTGCGCTGAAATTGGTGCGATAATTGCTTGACAGTTCACCTTAAGAGTCAATAATTGCCACGATTTAATTGTTCGTCTTGGAAACGGTCTTGATAATTGCGCAAAAACTATGTTCGCTGACTTCAGAGGTTTTAAGGAACGCGGCCCTTCTCTCGTCATTGATTCTCCTGTGCAGACAATTTCGCAATATATAGTATAGGAACTAAAATCGTTCCGCCTGTTGGCTGACTGTGGGCCTGAGGACCCTGGCCCGAGCACCTCCCGGCTAACGTGGTTAGCACCCATTTATCTACATTTTAAAGAGTGGTTTATATGACAAGCTTCAAAAGCCGAGGTAGTTCTAGAATGTAAAATTGCAACAATGTTATCAACTGGAATCTAGTTAGCTATTTACAACGGCGAACTTTAAGAGTATAATCTGTGTGTTCTGCTAACTCAAATTTCGATTATCATCACAGCCGTTTGTGCGAATATGCGTGTGTGTGTGTGTCCTTTTGCGGCTTATCTCGCAGCTATTCTGGTCTTTCGCATGACCATTGCAAACATCTGGACTTTGTGAGACCGATACAACGTACTCTTTTGGCTGAGAGACCGCAAAGAATGTAAATGCACCCCCAGTGCAAGTCACAAACAAACCGCTGACAAACTATTCACCGGGTGCGTTCTCGATGATTGGTCGGCATTCAAAGCCGTATTACACGAACTAATTACCGATTTCTATCCTATAACGGTAAAGAAAGTAACAAATAGGCCTCGATGGCTACCGCCGACGCTAAAGAGGGAAGTTAACCGCAAAAAAATGATTTTCAAAATCTATCGAAGAAAGAGGACCTCCGAATCGTACAATAGATATAAGGCACAGAGAAACAAGGTTAAGAGCCTGATGCGAATAAGCCGACAAAACTTCAAGAATAATCTTATAAACCGTGCAGTAGGAAACCCAAAGCTATTCTTCAGCTTCGTTAGGCAATTTACTCGAAATAGAGACCCTGTAATTCAGCTAAAAACAGACGACGGTGTAGAAATTTGCGAAATTAACGAAAAGTCGGAACATCTATCCTGCTTCTTCCAGTTGGTCTTTAGGAGAGAGGCTGAGTTCACCGCTATTAACTGCAGTGTGGGTGTGATCCAGACCATAGACTCGGTTGCACTCACGGAAGCTACCGTTGTGTGAGAACTTCTACAGGTTAAAGAAACGAAGTCGTCAGGTCTGGATGAGATACCTGCAAAGCTATTAAAAGAGCTAGTTATAGAGTTGGCGGTATCTATGTACCTTATCTTCCGAGCTTCTTCTAATACTGGACAAGAGCCACCCGATTGGAAGGCAGCGTGGATCTCACCCATCCACAAACGTGAGAGTCGGGTGACCGCAAATAACTATAGACTAGTCAGCCTCACCTCAATATCCTGCAAGCTTATGGAACGCACAGTCAAACGCGAGCTGATGCACTGTTTGGAGCAACATCAACTTCTTTCAGCTAAGCAGCACGGATTCCGCAGGGGAAGGTCCTGCTTGACCGATCTGCTCTATTGTCTAGAACAATGGACCCTAGCGATCGATGAAGCGAATACGGTGCATACAGTCTTTGTAGACTTTAAGAAGGCAATTGACACGGTGCCTCATCAACGTCTCTTATACAAGCTCAGCCGCATAGGGGTAAGGGGAAACCTTTTGCAGTGGATCGCAAACTTCTTGACTGGTCGTACCCAGACCGTATGTATTGGCGAACAGCGGTCGGCGGAGGTAGCAGTTGAGAGCGGGGTTCCACAGAGATCTGTTCTTGGCCCTATTCTCTTCCTTATATATATTGGTGACTGCATAAGCAGACAAGACTACAAAATCGCAATGTTTGCTGATGATATTAAATTTTGGAAAGTCATACGCAACCAAGACGATTAATTAAACCTCCAGGCAAATTTGCATAGACTGGAGCAATGGTCGACCCTTTGGCTCATTCCATTCAGTGTGGCCAAATTCTACCTGATGCGCTTTGGTAGAACTAGCACTACGCCTCGGAGGGTGTATTACCTGAATCACACGCCGCTACCAGACGTACAAGCTCAGAAAGACTTAGGGGTGTGGTTGCGCCTTCACTGAAGCCATCACTCCACGTCCTGAAAGTGGTAAAATCCGCAATGTCAAGCTTGTATCTAATCAAGCGCGCCTTTGCTAACTTTAACAAAGTTGTATTTGGCAAGGTATTCAGCACGTTCGTGTGACCTAGAACTGGAATTTGCCATCCAAGCCTGGAGACCTTGGACAGCCAAAGACAAAAAAACCTTGAAAGGGTACAAAGACGCGTGAAAAAATTAGTACGAGGCCAACGAAACCTCCCTTATGAGACCCGATTTGTAAATGTTGACTTGTTTCCTCTGGATTACAGGCAGCTACGTTGGGTCTTAATCCAGGCATTTCGCAAGTTGCGTGGTCAGGATTGCTGCCTCCAAACAAATGATTTCTTTGAGCAGGCCACCACCTCTAGGCTGCGAGAACACCCCCCCTCCCAAATAACGTGTGACTTGGGCAAGACTTGACCCAAGAAAATTCTTTTTCTCGAAGAGGGTAATACAGGCATGGAATGCCTTTCCTGCGGATATTGTCATGTCCCCTTCCGTGGATGTTTTTATGGCAAACCTAGACCGATGCAATGAGTATCGTCGCAATTTAGTACTCTAAATCAAATCACTGAAGTATTCCGAATAAAAATTGCAGCACTCTACATCCAAACCCTGAAATGCTAGAAATTCTATAAATATATACGAAAAGTAAGTTGCAAGTAGTTTTATTATTAGTACTTGACCAAATGAGTTTCAGCCATTATCTAGCTATGACGTCTCTGCTCACTATGCGATCTGCGCCGATCGTGTCTGAGGACGCATCTACCGCACCTATGGTCCTAGGCTACGCGGCTCTGTCACACCCTTTCTCGTATCGACTGACTGCTGACGACGTGGCGGGTTCCTAGGCTCTTGGCACAGCAAAGGCGTATCATGGTCGCATCTCCGGTCTTCGAGACGTTCTCGTGACTCCGAGGTCTCCTCCTCGTATGGTCCTTCGGATGTAGATATTACTCGTCATGGACGTCATGGCTACCGTCAACATTCACAGAAGCATCATGCCCCTATCATTTACATACTTCCCCACGAGCGACAGTTTTTCTCCTCAAAACCACAAATGACATTCCATTTTGAATTATGAGCAAGCCTTAGGAGTTTTTTCACTGTTTGCTCTTCTTCCTCAGTTAACCTGCTGGCTCGTGTAAACTTAGTGTGAGTGTATTATTTGAAACAAGCAAGTAGTCGTTTGAAATTGTGTCAACGACTCCTTTTGAATGTTCGGCTATGCCGATGCATTTCTTAAATCCTATGTACCAAGAGGGAGTTCAAAGGCGTTTGCCTATATGTCCTTTAATAAATTTGACTTAACTTGACTGTTCGCGTCTACTGATAAATTGCGAGTTCTAGCACACACGCAGACACAGAGAGAATCACATATGTGCACATATGTGTAATAAACTTTGGTGCATGAGAAACATTCGCCTTTGCTCACAGATTACTCCTAACCCACCTCATATTATCGTCATATTGGCCTTGGCCATTGGGTTCTTCCACGATGTTCAAATTTCAGGTGGTGCTGTTAGGCGGCCTTGTGCCATAAGTGTTGCTAAAGTACCTATTTATCATCCTGCGAGGCGGTCGGCTCTTAGGCAGGTAGCGCTGGCTGCAGAAAAGCTTTATCATCAATCACAAGTCCGCAAGACCCTTACCATCATCTAAAGTAAATGCTGTCACCACCAGAAGCATAGCTCCAACGCGTTCACTTTCACCCTTGCCCATATGCTCGCGGCAGGAACTCTACGACCTCTCGCTGTGCCTAACGACGAGCGAGGAAATCTCTGGGGAGAGGCGCTGCCGTCCAGGGCCTGAACTATCTTGCCAAGACGAACTGCCGTTCCAGCCGAGCCTAAAACTCATGACTCCTTTGATTGCAGTTGCACGCCATTAGTATTCAACTTGATGCTTGGGTAGAATGCCATTTGGCCTGTATATGACTGCCTGATCACGACGTTTACGCCAGAAATGGTAATTTCAGTTTTTATTGTCGTTGCCGTCAACAATATTTGCCTATATATACATGAAATTGAAACTTTCATTCTTCCAGGAGAAGCCTGACCTCAAAATGTATTTTCACCCAACTCCCGGCGTAACATTTGCATCTCAGTTGTGCATGGCCCATGACGGATTCGTGAATTAAAGCTTATCAGATGTACCGCTGTATAGAAAGGAAGAAAAAATTGCATATTTTAGTTTATTTCAGTTTATTTGGTGAGGTTAGTGGGCAATGCTTTGGAACCCCATTTAGAACGTGTGCCAGCACCAATAAACATTTACCACTACTAACATAGGATTAACAAACAGCGAATAGCATTCTTTGCAATATTTTTCTGGTTTTTAGAGGTCGGACTTGGCAGGAGGAGAGTAGCATTATATTTTACAATATATCAGTATCACTTTATTAATAATTATGTCGTAAAAATTCCTTTGCGTGTCCGATTTGTATAAATGTGCAAAGGAAGCAGGAAATTTGTTTCTCAGACTGTTGGCGAGGCCAGTTGTCCTGTGTCATAGGATGAAAATAGTAGCAGACAGTGAAAAAACTCCTCATGGATTTTTAGGAGAAAAACTGTCACTCTTGTGGGGGTAATGCAAGGGATTGAGGAGAAAAAAGAGGGTTGCAAAGGTTCACAAGAGCATCACCATGTAGAAGCCGCGTCCTGATTCTTCCTTGCTGATTGCAGAGTCCGCCAACGGAACTGAAAAAAACAGAGGAATCCGTCCAGATCATCGACAGTCCGCTTTCGGTCGAACCAAGGGTGAATGTTTAGGCTGTAAGGTCTGCCTGATAAGATCGTTAGCGGGGTAATAACGGTACGCAGATAGCCAAGTATAACAGACCGCGGAGACCTGTCGCATGAGGCTATGCGTGGGAGGGCGTTATAAATAGCAAACGTGAATGGATATAAAAATATTGGTACTGTAAAGTTAAAAGTAAGATTACTATTATTCTTAATGTAAATTGTCAGTTCCTATTCATCGTGCACTGCCATATCGATCTAGTTTTCGCTTAAAAGCATCTAGCAATTCCAACATAAAGACGTCCTGAGGAAACGAATTCCACGCTCCTACCACACTTTTTGAAAAGAAGCGTTTCCAAGCGTCCAGCCTGGTCCCTATGACCTTTAATTTGAGAGAATGACCCCTCAGATTCATAGTCGTTGCTAATTCAAAATAATCCTTTGATATAAGACAGCATAACAAGTTTGGTTGCACGTCGTTTTAACTTTTACAGGGTGTTGATGTCTTTCGTGGCCCAGGGTCTTCAAGCTTGGAAAGCGGATTCAAGGTGCGGTCGTACGAGGGTTTCCGAAGACTTTTGTTAAGCACTCGTCATTGAAGGAAGAAAAAGCTCGTCTGACGAGGTAAAGGATCGACATCGCGGACTTGGCTACCTTTGTTCAATGCAGGAAGAGTTTAAGCAAGGGCATGATACAGACTTCCAAGTCTTTATGGGCGTACACTTCCTTCAATGGTATGTCATTCAGTCGGTTAACCGTGCCGTTTAAAGAACCGGATTTGCCGACTCGAAAGGTGTTACACTTGCTCTCATTGAACGGTAAGAGCCAGTCTGCTGACCATTTTTTAAGTCTATTTAAATTTTCCTGTAAGTGCACTTCATCAGCCGCAGTTTGAATAACGCTCCAAAGTTTTAATCATCGGCAAACATGGCGATACCGCAATCCAGTACGCGGACACAGTCGTAGATGTAGAAGACAAACAAGAAACGGCCGAGCACAGAGCCTTGGGGAACACCACTCTCAACCTTAAACTTGGCTGACTGTTTGTCGCTGATGTGGACAGTTTGCTAGCGACCGATTAGAAAACGTTTTATCCTCGTTAAGAGCCTACCTCTTTACTCCTGTGCGGCACTAAGTTTCCACTATCGACTGTCTCAGTTCACCAATGTAAACAGCAGAGCAGGTTTGTAACGCAGGACCTGCCTCTACGAAAATCATGCTGAGCATCCGATAGCAGATGGTTTGTTCCAGAAACTGCATATGTTGTTGCTTGATAATTTTTTTCATGATTTTGCACAAGATTGCAGTGATGCTGACCATTAGGTAGTTATTCGCTTAGACCCGGCTTCCTTCCCTGTATGGCGGTGTAATCCTTGCAGATTTCAAATCTACTGGTAAGCATCCGGTCTCGAAGGAGTTTTGGAAAAGCATAGAGAGTGGTTTGGTCAACTCATTGGCGAGTTCCTTCATAATATTGGCTGAAACGTCGTCGGGACCTGTTTTTTGGATTCTTTTAACCATAAGAGTTCCTTGAGAACAAAAGCCTCGGGGAATTGGACAGTCTAAACTGTTATATCCGCTTCAATGTCGGCGTTGGGGTGATCGTATGCCGTTTCCCTTGTGAAAACTGACCAAAAAAATTTCAAAAGGTGATCAGCCTTTGCTTCATCATCTATCAAGTCTCTTCTCTCAGCGGTCCTCAGCAGGGGTATCGGATCCTTGTTTTTGGTACTCAGCTTTAAGTAACTGTATAACAGTTTGGGGTTCACTGTTGCCCGGTTAAGCAAGTCTGCTTCAATGAGGGGCATATAAAGTTGACTCCTAACAGCTAGGCTTAGAGCCAACGTCCTTTAAAGGCTGATCCATATGTTATAAAACCTTTGCATGGACGGAACAATAAGATGAACTTGTAACACGCGTTCTTGCACGTCTTATAAGCGAAACAGGCTTTGAACTTAGTGAGGTCACGAGTAAATGCAAATCGTCAGGTTAGGTAGTATAAATAGTAGAAGCATAAGTATCAGGTCCTGTAACAACCTCTTTGGGCCGAAATTGGTGCGATAATTGCTTGACAGTGCACCTGAGAATCAACAATTGTCGCGTTTATCTTATTTGTCGTGTACTTGGCATTGATAATTGCACAGACATAATTTTTTTTTTCGTCGGAGCTTTTATTGAACCCGGCCTTTCTCATGTCACTGATTATCATGTGCAGACAACGTTTCAGTATGGGGTAGAGGAACGGCAAGTCGTTCCACCTGTTGACTGACTGAGGGCCTAAGGACCCTGGCCTAAGAAGCTCCTGGCTTACGTGGTTAGCACCCCTTTATCTACATATTTTAGAGTGTTTTATATCACAAGCTTCAAAGTCAAGGTAGTTCTCAAATTCATAGTAACAACCATGTCATCAATCTGAATCGAATTAGCTATTTACAACAGCGAACTTTAAGATTATAATCCACGTGTTCTGGTAACTCAAATTTCGATTCACATCACTGCCGTATGTGCGAGTATGCGTGTGTGTGTGTGTGTCCTATTGCGGCTTATCTCGCAGCTATTTTGTTCTTTTGCATGACCGTTGCAAACA